>PVJO010002582.1:0-140239 GCA_004026905.1 Hystrix cristata
TGCTAAATTTCCCAGGCTGGGCTTAATAAAATCTTTGTCAAACCAAGCATGGTGGCACACGCCTATCACCCCAGCACTCCGGAAGGCCGAAGCAGGAGGATCACAATTTCAAGCCCAGCTTTCCGGAGTGCTGGGGTGATAGGCGTGTGCCACCATGCTTGGTTTGACAAAGATTTTATTAAATCAGGGAAAAAATAATTTCATGATGGTCCAAACACTACCTTCCATAACCTCGCAAAACTACCATTAATTATCTAGAATTAAAAACCTCTCTGGTTCCTCTGTAAGCCACCAGATTCACCACTTAAATTCAAGACCTCTTTTATTGGATGCCAACTTTCTTGCTTCTCTTCTTAATAAGCTGAACAAATGATTCATCATTTAAATAGGGACGTAGGCCAGGCACTGTGACTCATGTCTGTAGTCCCGGCTACTCGGAAGGCTGAGGAAGGAGGATTCAAAGTTCAGGGCCCACCTGGGTAGCTTTGCAAGATTGTCTTCAAACAAACAAACAAACAAGCAAGCAAACAAATGGAATATAGGCTTAGAAGAGGAGCTATCAGAAATTATGTCCAGAAAACACTGATGAGTTAGGATTGTGTGAGGCAAGCAGAGTTGGATGGATAGTCTCTAACAGTTAAGAAGGAGAATAAAATTAGTTTTTGCTAGGATCCTACAATGTACGAAGTACCCTCTATAAATTATCTCAGTTTCAAGTCATCCTCTGACGTTGGGATTTTGGGCATGTTCAGCAAAGACTCTGAGGCTCCGTGACATTAACCCAGGGGGTCAGCATATGATAGATCTAAAAGGAATTTTTGTTTTAATGTTTAGATCTTTGACCCACTTCGATCTCAGTTTAGTGCATGGTGAGAGGCATGGGTCTAGTTTTAGTTTTCGGCATGTGGCAAGCCAGTTTGTCCAGCACCATTTGTTAAAGAGTTTGTCTTTCTTCCAGTGAAGATGTTTGGCTCCTTTGTCGAAGATGAGGTATTTGAGCGCATTTGGAGTTGTTTCTGTATCTTCCAATCTATTCCACTGATCCTCAGGTCTGTCTTTTTGCCAGTACCATACAGTTTTTATCACTGTAGCTTTATAGTATAGTTTTAGACTGGGGACTGTGATGCCTCCTGCCTTTCCCCTGTTGCTTAGGATTGTTTTTGCTATTCTGGGTCTCTTTTGGTTCCAGATGAAATTCATGATTGTCCTTTCTAATTCTTTGAAGTATGTTGGTGGTATCTTGATTGGAATTGCATTAAATCTGTATAATAGTTTAGGAAGTATAGCCATTTTCACTATGTCGGTTCTTCCTACCCAGGAGCATGGGATATCTTTCCATTTTCTGATATCACTTTCAATTTCCTTTTTAAGGTTACTGTAGTTTTCGAACCCTTGAAGACATAGGGGTTGGGAAAAAATTTATGGACAGAACCCAGACCACACGGGAAACAATACAAAGAATCAGTGCTTGGGACCACATGCTATTAAAAAGCTTTTGCACAGCAAAAGAAATCACCAATAGAGCAAGACGAAAAACCACGGAATGGGAAAAAATTTTTACTAGCTATCCATCAGACAAAGGTCTAACATCTAGAATATATAAAGAACTCGAAAAAATTAAACCTCCCAAATTTAAAGACCCAATCCAAAAATGGGCAACTGAAATGAATAAACATTTCTCAAATAAAGAAATAAAAATGGCAAATAAATATATGAAAAAATGTTCAACATCACTAGTCATTCGTGAGATGCAAATCAAAACAACATTAAGATACCTTCTCACTCCAGAAAGAATCGTGTCTATGAAAAAACCAACCAACAACAAATGCTGGAGGGGCTGTGGGGAGAAAGGAACCCTCCTCCACTGTTGGTGGGAATGCAGACTGGTCCAGCCACTGTGGAAATCAATATGGAGATTCCTCAAAAAACTAGAACTAGAGGTTCCATTTGATTCAGCTATTCCCCTACTGGGGATCTTTCCAGAAGAGTTAAAATCATCATACCACAGAGATATATGCACAACCATGTTTATAGCAGCGCAGTTTGTAATAGCTAGATCTTGGAAACAACCCAAATGCCCAACGACCAATGAGTGGCTAAAGAAGATGTGGCTTTTCTACACAATGGAGTACTACACTACCATAAAGAAGGATAAACTAGAGTCATTTGTATGTAAATGGATGTTCCTTGAGAATATACTACTAAGCGAAATAAATCATACACTCATGAGCACACATCGAATTGTTTCTCTGATATGAGAAACCATACCTGTAAATAAGGACAAAGTAGTGTAACGGATATCATCATATAAAAAGAAGATAATATACAAAGGAGAGGAGTACCAGAACAAGGGAAGGGGTGAAAAGCAAGAAGGGAAAAAACGGAAAGAAAGGGGAAAGGGAAATCATGGAGAATTGTAAATAAACCTGCTGTAAATAGGGATGGAGGGAACAGAAGGAAGGGGAGGGTAGGGAGTGAGAACCAAGAGACACCATGTACAGGTACAAAGCAAACATATTAAATGTGATCAATATATGGACAATGTACCAATACATGTTCTTGGTTAAAAAAAAAGTACCATTAAAATAAAATTTAAAAAATAAAATAAAATAAAAAAATAAAAGGAATTTTTAGGAACTCAGCTCCGGAGAGGTTACAATAAGGACTATTGAGTTGGCTGTCTGGAGGAAATTCATAAGGCGCATGTTTTGGCCAAAAGCTAAATGTTAAAAATCAATAATTGACTGAAGTCAGATATTACTAAGATAGAAAAAACTTTAGGGAGACGGGATTAAGTTTTAAAATTTCTCAAACATTTCAAAAGTTAAACTTGAATATTTGATATTATGATGAAGGACAGTGTTTAGTGCAGAGTATAAGGAGCTTAGGATTCGTTGCTCAACAAATTTCAAAAATGCTGGGCTGTCTGCTTCTGAAGATGTTGCTAGTCTCTAGCAGATTACTTTGACAGTACTTTGGTTTTTAGTCTCTGTAGACAAAAACTGTAAGGAAGTGACCAATTAACTTTGAATTTGGATTGGTGAGAACAGAATGTGCATTGAGATTCTCTTGTTCTTCCCATATTGTCTTATTTTATCCAGTTTGTTATTTATTTATTTATTCAATCGATATTTATCCAGCACCTGGATATGCCACTTTTTAAAGAAATAGGAATACAGCAGTGACCAGAAGAGAAAAGTTCCTAGTTTTTTTGAGTTTATGTTTTGAGACTTGGAGAGAAAGACAATAAACAAGACTATAAATAAACTATAAACAGAGCTAAGTGCTGTAGAAAAGAATAAAGCAGAGAAGGGAAATATGAGAAATTGTCTGTTATGACTGGATAGGAGATGATTTCTCATGGCTATTTTTAGAGTTTTTATTTTTCACAGAACTTCTGGAGAGTAAACTTGACATTTAATCCAGTGCCCTAGACCACTCGGCCACACTACCACTGACAAACTTGACATTTAACCGTTAAGTCTTCATAGCAAGATATGAAAAATTCCTATAGGATATTTTTTTCCTCTGAACGACTCTGTTCTAAATGAGATTAAATTAATGAAAATTAAATATAATTCTTAAATATTACTTCGTTTAATGTATTGAATGCTAGTACACAAAATAATTCTGTAAGGATTTGCATTATCATGTAATCTCAGCTCTGTTAGTCTCCCTTACATTATTACTTAAAATTTTATAAATGTTTGGTGGTGGAAAGATGATGTAACATTTTTAATAAAGTTATCTTCCAAACACACTCTTAGTATTTCCTTTTACTGACGGCTTAAACTTTTGTCTAGTCAATAATTCTTGATATTCTTGTACATAAAATTAACAGCTTTCTTAATTGCTGTAGCATTTTCCTCTTGCAATATTAGATGTACACTGATAGAATTTCTACCTGTGAAGAATTTCTCCCTGTAAAATACATAAGGAAATTTTCACCCTTTCCTCTTAGACTGCTTATCAGAATTTTTTGAGCTTTTTATTTCCATTTGTTCTTCATTTAACTTTTAAATTACTGTAGTTGAATATCAAAACAATAGCAAGTAGTGAGCATATTTACGTTTCTAGTCCTTCGCTCACTCGCTAGTGCCTGTAAAGGGCCTGCAGTGAGTGTTGTTCACGGCCCCATTAGGAGGTCTGACACTGCACACCACCTCTGAGATGATGTTCCTCAGCCTCACAGGCTTCTCCATCATAATGGCGCCATCTTCATTTGGCTCAGAGTCCACGAGTTCTACCTGAGCTCCACTTCCTTCCTCTTCCACTTCCTCTCTGGTGGGAATTTCTCTGGTAAAGAGAGCTTAGTCAGGAGAGAGAGCCGTTTTCAGAAAAGTTTACCTGAAGTTTGATGATTAGGCGACTTTTTTCATATGGCCTATGATAAATTGTGACTTCATTTGGCACACCCTGGATATCTCCACGCTTGACATCTGACCTGGATGCAAGGGGCTGACGAGTTTGGTTGAAACAGTAGATACTGACTTTTGGATGCCGCACAATTCACCAAGCAGCTGTGTGTCCAAATGCATGTCCAGACTCCTCTTGGAGTAAAAACAGCACCGTCCTTCTGGTCTAACACAGTGATAGTATCTCCTGGCTCCAGTCTGGTTCATAGTCTCCTTCACTACAGAGTGTTATCTTCTGGCCATCTTTCATGCCTTTGTCAATATGAACTTCTAGAATCTTCTTTACTATCTTCCTTTCATTGTAGCTTTTACAAAGGACTGATGCATCCCCCATGGTCCTGACCCATCTTGTGGAGATTTAATTTGCTGCACAATTCCCCGTCTGATGAACTCTTATTTGCATTTCTGTACCCTAACAGTTGGACAGCGCTCTGAGACTCCTTTCTTACCACCTTGGCTTTTATGTTTGTCACAAATCACATTCTTTGGCAGAGCCAGTTTTCTTGTTCCACCAGTGTATAAGTCTTCTAAAGTGTCAAGAGCTGATGCACAGCATTTTTGCCTCTCCTTTTTCTCTGCGTCCATTCTGCTCCCAAAACTTACCAAAGATATCCATGGGGGAGCCCAGACTGCCACTTGCTCTCCCCTCCTTAATAGTCTGTTCTCCCCCTTTGCCATGTAATTCCCTTCTTTGGCATCAGCAAGAACTTTGCAAATTTGAGAAATCTGCTCAGATTTCTCTCCTGCATTTGGATTCTTAGCAGGATGGTATTTCAAGGACAGTTTCCTATAAAACTGCTTCAAACAGTACACCCTGATTATGCTACCTGTTTGGATTATTCCCGTCGATACCCTGTTTAGATATGGTGATGATATGCAGGATCACACCATCATGTGTCACATCCATATTCAGAAATACTAGAAATGACATTCATTAGGACATTTGTCAACTTGACCATTCAGCTTTCCAAAAGCTGAGTCTGAAACTCAAGAACAACGGGCGAGTTGGCCAGAGACTGAGAACAATGTAGAATTCTTCTTGGTCTCCACTATCTCAAACTCAGACAGCATAGCGGTGAAGTCATCAGAGTGGCAGCACCACAACTTTCTCCCTGCGTGGTGACCAGAGTGTTGCCTCTGGCGTCTGAAAAAAATCTTGACAAGGTTTATTTTGACACTGGGTATTATTAACCGAGTGGTTAGGGTTTTATCATGTTCCCTCGCTCAGTTTTTGCAAAATCTCAGTGTGGGAGCAACAGACAGATGAGGACCTCATGGCTTAATTGGGCCGCATGGCTTCCATGAGGAGGGGTGAGACCCGAGTGAGATTTTAGCAAACCGCTCTCAGGCTTCATGCGTCTTTATCCTCATAGTACAACCACAGCATTGTTAGATGCGACCACTGCTAAAGCTGAAATTCAGATCATACGAAGCATTTAGGGTTTAATCCCAGTACTCAGCTCACACTTGAATGAAACTTAATGATCTGCAAATTGAAATTCGAATATAAAACTGGATTTCCTTTTGCTTTTTTGACCCTATGTTTGCTACAGAAGAGAAGCAGATATTACACATGAGCAGCACAAAGCATGAGAAAGAGGATGGGAATCAAATTCGCTACAAATTCTAAAAGCTGGGGAAAAATATATATATATCTTCTTTGCAGAAGATTGCGTGGATGTGAAGCATGTTATTGAACACAACAATTTCTTAAGGATCACAATCTTAATATTTGTACTGTGCGTTTTGATGAATCTTGTTAGAATTGGATCTTATTTTCTCTTGCCTCAGTGACTGCTTTCCAGCCTGAGTGACTTGCCTGCTTCATGCTACCTGTTTCTCCCAGGTCACAGATCTCCAAGTGGGAAACCCTCCCTGGAACCCTGAGGTCGAATTTAATGCCCTCTTTTCCCCCAAGCAACATCTCTGGTGTGTCTTCCTGTACACAAGTCATAACTTGTTTGTTGGTTGCCCCCCTTTTAAAAATGTTTTTATGTATAGTCAAGGTTTACACCATGATATTACAGGATACATACAGAGGGTGAAATGGTTACTAGGTGAAGCAATTTAATATATCCATCATAGTTACTTTTATTTGTGATGTGAACAGCTAAAGATCTACTGTAAAATTCCTAATACATTATAATTTTGTTACCTATATATTATACATTAGGTCTCTAAACTTGCTTATCCTCTGCTGGTTTGTATCCTTTGAGCTACATCTCCCTATTTTTCCTCATTTCCTCCCCAACCCTGTTCATGATCATCACTGTTTCATTCTTTGTCTGCAGGATCTTTTTGTTTTTTTCCCCAGACTCCCGCTTGTAAGTGAGACAGTGTAACATTTGTCTTTCTGTGCCTGGCTTATTTCACTTTATATAATGTCCTCCAGGTCCATACATGGGGCAAAGGGGAAACTTTCTTTGGAAGGCTGACTAACATTGCATTTCATTTGTCTATTGGTAGTTTGTTTCCACATCCTTGCTGTCATGAATAATGCTCCTGTTTTCCATAATGGCTGCGCCGATCTACATTTCTCCCAATAATATACTGAGTTTGATTTTCTCTGCACTCTGTCTAACGTTTGTCCCTCCTCCTTTTGGTGCTAGCCATCTTTATATGTATGAGGTGATACCTTCTAGTGGTTTTGATTTATGTTTTCTTGATGAGTGAAGAACATCTCTTCATATATGCATTGCCCATTTTTATGTCTTCTTTGGAGAAATGTCTGATCACGGCCTTTTCCCAGTTTTTAAATTGGGTGATTGGCTTTCCTGCTAGTGAGGTATAAAGGTTCTTTGTGAATTTTGAGTGTTAACTCCTCATCAGATATGTGGTTTGTGCATATTTTTTTCCCAATCCATAGGTTGCCTTTTCCTTTTGTTGACTATTCCTTTGCAGTGCAGAACTTTCAAATTTGGTGGAGTCTTAACTTTTTAATCTTGGCATTTGTAGCTTGAACTTGGATGCTCTTTTTAAAATTATAGTCTCTGCGGGCAAGTCTGGTTTTCTGCCCACTTTTATATCCCCAGAACCCAGCCCGGCCTCAGGTTAAGAACTCGGTAATAATCATTACTCCTACTACCGTGTCTCCAGCCCCGGCTGGTAGTATGAGCACTAGTGCTGGTTTTGATGCTGCAGCTGTGACTGGTGTACCTCGGGTGCTAGTTTTAGGCCCCTTTCCGGCACAAGGAATGCAGGTGCACACTTCCACAATGCGGGTCCCTTGTGGACACCCTCTGTAGATGAGCATGAGACATGGGAGATGGAAGGCATTCTGGATGGAGGGAAAGGCTCAAACACTTCAGAGAGAAAAATCTGTATTGTGATTAACAAGATCATTGTGAATTCATTCTAACTCTTGTATTTTTAAAAATATTTTTATACATGTGCTACTTTCCTTTTTTTGGCAGAGTATTGGCTTTTGTCTACTAAAGGCATGATTGCCCTGAGTGTGGAGATGCCGTGTTAAGAGAGGTGGGCTTGAGGGGATGGGGATTTAGCTCAGTGGTAGAGTGCTTGCCTACCAAGTGCAAGGTCCCGAGTTCGATCCTCAGCACCCTCCCTCCAAAAAAGAGATGTGGACTTGATTCCATATCATCTAACACACATTTTGTCAATAATTAAGAAAGCATCTATTGATCCAGTGAACTTGAGTAGATCTCGTGGCCTGAGCGTCAGCGTCATTGTCTGTGAATTCCAAGTAGTGTAACTGGCTCTTATCTTCCTTGCAGGGGGATGAAAGAGGAAACAAACATGAAAGCACCTCACAAGCTACCAGGCATTAGGCATTATCACATGGATGTGACCAGTTTGTCTTGTGAATTTCTCATAGCACTGTGCACTAAATGGGAAATTTAGTTTGATCTGGAGGTGGGCGCTACACCCTGGTTGGAAATTAAGTACTGATAGGAGGTGAAAGGCCTGGGAGTGAAGTCATGTTCTTTGCTTTACTGCTCATGGGACCTGAGATAGGTTATCGAAAGAAGAATCTCAAAGCTCTCTAGCTCTGGGATGCCTGCCAGAGTTAAGTGGGAACATCTGTGTGAAAGCGGCTGGTGTGTGGCAGGCGTTTGGCCAGTGTTTGCAGGGCACTCCTTTGGGACCGGAAAAGGGAAGGTTGAAGGGGAGTATCTCAAGGCAGGAAGCATGCAGAGAGGAAAAGGCCCAGACTCAGACCTGGCAGGCCCGGCTCTGTTCAGCTCTTGGTGGAGAAGTACTGACAAGAATGAGTGAAAGTGGAGGAGAAAGGAGAGAGAGGAACGGCTGAGGAGGAAGGGAATAACAATGGAGGCGTGACAGGTAGCTTTGATAGAAGGCAGACTTTCTTGCTGAGGCCCCTCCACATCCTCCTTCCCATGGAAACCTCTGTGATGGGGAAGCCAGCCAAGACCTCAGAGAGCATGAGAGACGCGCCAGCCAGGTGGCAAGAGCTCTTCCTCCTGCGGGCGACAGGTCTGTTCCAAGCTGCTGCGCTGCGATTAGGGTGGCATCCTCAGCCGTGTGTACTCGTGTCAACAGTGGGATTGCATAATAATAATAATATCTAAGGTCTTAGTCTGTTTTGGGCTACTGTAACAGAAAAGCACAGAGTAGGTAATATCGAAGGAAAAGAAATGTTAGTCCTGGAGCTGGGAAGCCTGCTATCTAGGGGCCGGGCTCTGGTGAGGGCTTTCTAGCTGCCTCACATCATGGCATCGTGTGGTGAGAGTGCTCCAAGGAGGAGGGGTGTGAGGAAGAGGAAGCCATGGCACCCACTATCTTAGTAGCTCGTTCCTGGGCTATCGGTCTTAATCCATCTAAAAGCACAGCGCTCAGACCTAAGCATCTCTGAAGAGCCCTACCTGCCAATACTGTTACCCTGACAGTTAAATTTCACCTTGAGGTTTGCAGGGAGCATTCAAAGCACCTAACACACATTGAACTTCTGCTCTGCTCTATCTGCCTGTTCTTAGCGAATTCTCAAAAATGGTTTCTGAGGCCAGTTCTGAAGCCCAGTAAGTTTCCCCAGTCCTAGAGTTGGTAAGTGGCAGAGCCCAGATTTCAAGCCAGGTGCTTGTCTCTACTGTCCCCTTTTGGTGCCAAGCCTCTGTGCTGTGAGTGGATAAAGACGTCTGAGCTTGGGCAGACCATCAGAAGTGGTTTATGCCAGCAGTTTGTTTTATTTGTTTTCTCGAGGTAGAAGTGGATGGGAAGCTTTTGACTCACGAAGCTTAGTGAGTACCAGCGTTGGAGATGAGAGTGCCCTGGAGGGCAGTGACATGGCCTGTAATTGAGGACCCCGCAGGGGACGAGTCTGCAGGGCAGCGCAGCGCAGCAAGAATGAGGTGACTCAGGAGAGGCTGGTGTTTCACACTCAGAGGGAACTTGGGGAGGCCGTCACAGAGGTCAGAGCGCCCAACTCTGTCAACACTCCAGAATGAGGACTAAAGAGGCCACAAGATTAGACAGGAGGGAGGCTGTTTGCTTCTTTACCATCTGAGATCCCAGCACTCATTTTATTGTTTCTACCAGAGAAGTTTCCGAGGAGTCTATAATCTTGTCCCCGGTGTTGGGAAGCAAACTCTTTTTCAGCCACTCTGTGCACTTCCTGCTCTACGCAGCTCGTGCCAACCAATCCTTACTGACCTTCATCACCTGATTGTCGCATCAGGATACAGGTGTATTTCTGCTATTGCTGAATAGCTCACCACTCTCCAGTGTTAGTTGTTCCAATCTTTTTTCTGGACCTGGCTGTTGGGAATCAATCGATAAATCTGCAACCATAATGATTATTTTTGCCTTTAGACATATTTCAGCCACACCTGAGAGCTGGTATATTTTTCTTAGACTTTCTTTTGTGTTATGAAATATTCCAGTCATGCATTCCGGTGGCTGGAAGAGTGAATTAATAGTAGTGTAATCACCGTGGAGACGCTGCCGCTTCTGTGAGCTGGCTCCGAGCTGGAGGCTGCACGTCGCTGTGGGAATGATAAGTGAATGAGTCTGCTGCTCACTTAACCTGCTGTTCTTTTCTTTTCCTGTTTTCTCTCCTAGGAAACAAATGGAAGAGTGCTGTGACCCCGCCCATCTCTTTGCTATGACTAAAATGAATTCCCCCATGGGGAAGAGCATGTGGTATGATGGGGAGTTCTTATACTCATTCACCATTGACAATTCAACGTATTCTCTCTTCCCCCAGGTTAGTATAGTTGTTGCATTTCAATGAAGTTTCTTACATTTCTTGACATCATAGGAAAGGGATATTTGACTTGGCCTGACCTTTTGGACCATCTTTTCATTCTTAATTTTAAGTGTTTTTCCTTATATCTGTCTTTTTTTGTTGCGTTATTTAGATATAATGTTTTGATGGAAGTAAGATATAGAAAAATAGGACCTTAAAGAGTTACAGTTTTCCTGACCCTTTAGGTTCAAGTTACATGAAACTGAAGGAAGCAAGCAGAGAGTAGCTAGGGAATTGTGAAATTCTAGTGTTTTGAGGATGGCTGTGGAATGCTCCTGATGATTTGTGCTACTGGAATGTCTTCTTAGGACCGATCTTGCTTTCTGGGAATGGGGACCATATGGTGAGGATTTGCCTCTTAGAACTCTTGAATTTTAACCCTGTGATTATATGACTGCTGGGACAGGGAGGACTGGTGGATATGGAAAGAAAGAATTCAGTCTGGCCACTTTTGAAATGGTCTTAATCAAGCTTTGTTACTTAATGTTTTTCGTCTTGGTTTCCCAAGCATTGAAATAAAATGTTTTACTAGAATATATTCTAGGCAGAAAGCAGAAAAAAAAAGTAAATCTTTATTCTAGGGAACCCTTTTGGGGAAGGAGGGCCTTCAGTAAAATTGCCATTAGGGAAAAATTGAGATAGGAGTCTTGTCCTTCACAGGTCTTCTAGCTGTTCTTCATTTGGCTAGATGACTGTACACAAAGCATTCATGGTCAGAGTTAGAAAGTGTAATAGACCTTTTGTGTCTCTCTGTTAATAAATAGACAGAGTCCTTTATCAGATCCTGTAAATATGAGGCACAGGTCCTACCAGATCCAAAATCAGTCAGTATGAATAGCCTGTATTTACTAGCTCATCTTTAAGTGTGTCAGTCTAATTGGATGGTTTCTGAGTATAGTAACAAGTGTTCCAAAAAATTTAAAGAAATAGAGAGTTTAATTAAATGCCAGTATTCATGTGCTTTCTCTGTCTGCACTGTTCATTTGACCTTAGACGTCTTCTTAGTATCAAAATAAATGACCATGTGGTTGAGAATTTAGCTCAAGTGGTAGGGTGCCTGCCTAGCAAGCTCAAGGCCCTGAGTTGGATCCCCAGCACCCCACCAGAAAAAAAACAAAAAAACAAAGTAAATGACTGAGAGTCATAAAATCTGGACTTGAATTTTGTCTCCATCTCTTACTAACTAATGCTTTGGATAAGTCACTTAACCCTTCTGAGACTCAGCCCTCTCACTTGTATGACCGATAGAGGCACATCTGTCTAATTTATTCACAGCCAGGTGGTAAAGATCCATGTAGATAATGTGTGTCAGTGTGCTTTGTGTGCCGCAAAGCATTATATAAACATTGGTGGTAATGTTGTTCTGGTTCATACTGCGCCTGAGGGTGCAGAAGTAGGATCGTGCTAGTCAGGGTTTGGGCAAGGTACAGAAATCTCCCTCCGTATTTCTGACAGAAAGATATTTCATATAGGGGATTGGGTACTTGAAAAAGCCCCTGGCAGAGTGGAGAAGCTGGAATCCAGAGGTGGATCCTAGGATTTCTGAGTGTAAGAATTTGCTGGCATAACCGGCCTAAGGATTAGGAAGCCCCCACTGTCCTTGGCCATAATATTCTCCAACAGAAAAAGGGGCCGGAAGGTAGGTCCTGATTTTCCTCCTTCTTCTGAGTCTCCTTCAGGTGTGTCTAATGGGTAAAGATGAACTTGCAACCAAAGCGCTAGTTGCA
Organism: Hystrix cristata; assembly: GCA_004026905.1. Taxonomy (NCBI): domain Eukaryota; kingdom Metazoa; phylum Chordata; class Mammalia; order Rodentia; family Hystricidae; genus Hystrix; species Hystrix cristata. The sequence continues at coordinate 12,366 of PVJO010002582.1, forward strand.
GCAAAGTCCCAGAGAGGCAGTTTTTAACTTTTAAGCTTCAGCAGGAGACTAGGAAGAAGGTGGGATAGAATTGGAGCAAACCAGTCCACAGGAGCCTCTGGGTACAAAAACTGATACCAAGTCGCTGTGAAATGGAGAAGTGATAAGGAAACAATCTTCTTTAACAGCAAGAAAACTGTTAAGGGAAGTTCAAAAGAGGCTTTTTAGAGATGAGGGCTTTCAATCCGACCAACTGACTTTTAACTTCATACTGAAGAATAGATTTGAAGAAAAGAGACGGTTAAAGAATATAAACTAGCCTCCCATCTTATCTGTCGGTTGCAGCAACAGGACAGTAGGAAACATTTCCTTTACAAAATATGTGCAAATGAATTCTGTGTGTCTTTGTGCCTACTGCAAGATCAAGGGCCCGTCCCTGAATAATAAAGGAAAAAAATTCCCTTAAGAACCCAAAGCCATCACATCACTGTACATGTACACAGTCATTACAAAAGGCTAAACCAATTCAATAAATATGTACATTTAAAGTTACATGGGTATTTTTGGCTAAGATTCTGAAATGAATTTCAATTAATTTATAGAAATCCTGGGAAATCATTCACGTCACAAAAAGGACGATATATTTCTCTCTACCCTTACTCATTATTGTTTGTGAGCAAAATGTTTGTAGTTCGTTTTAAGTAAACTAAGTTGCTGGTTAATATGCTCCCTTCATGTTCCCTGTGGGAAGAAAACAGCATGTGCAAATTAAGCGGAATTGTAGTGAATCGGGCTGGGTTTGGTGTTACCAGTGTGAAGAAAGCCTCCCTCCATCCCTCGAGTTTCAGCAAAGTAGTCCCTCGTTCTCTCGCTCAAATGGGATATCTGTACCTTGATATTTCCCGCCTAAGGGCTTAATAAATGTTAGCCGTAGTTATTGCTCTTATCCTTTGCCTGCTTTTACCCAGTGTTTTGTTGTTGTTGCTAAGATGCAGCAGGAGAAGAAGGGTGCCGTGTGTGCTGTGGTGTGATAACAAGTCCTGTTCGGGGCTGATATCCTCAGGAGGGCCTCGTGGGGTTAGCGTGTGCCACTCTGGAGCTCTGTTACTGCAGTTAGTAAGTTGCTTCTTATTTGGATCCCTGCAACTTCCCATAGCCGTATGATCGAATTTATCCAACTCTGCCACATTCTGTACTTACCTACATAACTACATCTTGACACATTACAGTTTTCTGAAAGTCCTTTGTTGCTGATCCCAGTACCATTGTGTGAGCCTTCGAAGAGCAAGAAGTTTTTCATTTTTGTGCTGCTGCAGTTGCTGCCCGCTTAATAGAGATGTTTGTTTCATAAGTTTGTCAGGGGTTCTCTGTATAAGTGTTTTTGGTGAAATATTTGTTGACTATTAATAGACACAAAGTGCCAGTTTTAACTCTCACATAGAATTTTTAAAGTATGGGGGGGGGGAGAGAGAAGTGGAGGAGATGGGAGAGACGGGGAGGGAGAAGAGAGAGTTTGGAGAGGACAGTATGATGGTGTGTTTTCACTTTGAGAATACCAGTCACATCCTTGGTATTTGCTTTTTCCTGCTTAGTCGAGTACTGTCCCTTTAAAGCTTGCATGTTCCAGGGTTTCCAGAGATTACAGAGTAAAGTCTATTTTGGCCTAAAGTATGTTGCTTAGGAAGAGCATAAATTTCTTTGGAAATGAGAAGGGGAGTAGCTGAACTGGTAGAAACCACATCTGTGCTGATAGCATCTGAAAAATATTCTTTGGGTGGAACGAAAACATAGTCGGCTCGCCATTCTCTCTCCCGGTGCTGAGCAGTTACAGACCCATCTGTGTCCTGAGTATTCACCTGATGCCATCTGTGCAGACTCGCAGAATGTCATCGATGTGCCCAGCCTGGACGCTCATTTCTAGCTGCTGGGTGCGCCCACGGGGTCCCTGTTGTGTTCCCCTGGGCTGGGCCTGCAGTGGCCTCGGCCCAAAGGAAGCCCAGCAGGACATTCTGAAGGAGTTTGTCAGAGTGCCCTTGTTAAATGAACATACACGTTTTCCCCTCTTCGTAGTGATGTGCTTGATAGAATTTTCTGAGCTCCTGGATAGTCTCACAAAAAATTATTTCCCTGGCGAAATTTGGATCATGCTGTCTAACAACAGTACTAGTGTGATCATTTCCCCAAGCACGTCCCTTTCTGACTGGAAGGAAACTAAGGGATCGATGTGTAGGCCTGGCTCTCTGCCAGCTCTACCAGGCTTATGCCATGTGATATCGTTAGGCTTGCTTCTGGCTGCCTTACAACAGCAGTGCAACCACCTGTTGAAACCAAAAGATGCTTATTTATTGCAAGCTCTAAGGAATTACAGGGTGTGCCGTTCAGGGCTGGGATGCCGGTTACATGGTGCCATCAAATGCCCAGACCCCTGTCCTCTTGCTCATTCATCCTTAGCTGATGCCCAAGGAAATGGCCAGTTTGGGTCCAGAATTCCAGCAGGAAGGGGGAGGATACAGAACAGGAAATCCTGATAGAGGCAAGTCAAGACAGGGCCACACAGGAATATCTCGCTGCAAGAAAGATCGCAAGTTCAGCATTTCCATTCTGGGAAAATGCACTGAATTTGCTGTCCTGTACTGTCTGCCTCAGTTTCTTCATATGTTAGCTCGCTCTGTCCTTACAGCAACTCTGTTTGGTTGTTAGAATAGTTAGTTACCAGCTTTATTCAAGGTGGCAGAGTTGGAGGTAGGAGGGCTGGGATGTTAAAACCTGGTCTGATTTCAAAGGTTTTATTGTTTATTGTCTTGTTTATTTCTTTAAAAGACTTGGGTTCTACTGGGTTAGTTGTTTGTCTTAAAATTTGGTCGCCTGGAAATCATTTTAAGAATTTTTGTTTCCCTTATAAGAATAGCCTTAGGAGCAATGGAGATACTGCTTTTGCAGCTATTCAAGAGGAAAAAATATAGAGTACATGGAGATATGCAGGTTATGGGCTCTTATACCATCCTGTAGTCCCTCTTTGGCTTTAAGATCCTTAGTACCCATATTGATTTTTTAAAAGTTTTATTTTAATGGTACATTTTAGATATACATAGTGATAAATTCATTTTAGGGGATTTGTACATGTACATGATACATCTTGCTGCTGCTTTTTTTTCTGTTCCCCTCCCCTCCCTTTACCCCTTCTTTTATGAAGAAATTTAGGTTCTCTGACAGGCAAAATTATCCTTTGTACTTTGCTTCTTTGTTATAGAAATCTAGGACACTCTCCCACTATTATTGAATAATTTGGGTAGTTTACACTATCATTTTGGCTGATTGTCAGCATTAGAGAACTGTGTGCAGAGCGGAGTCTAAAGACCTGTATTCTGTGTTGGCCTCACCCTGGTGACATTTGTGACTCGACTAGTTACGTTCCCATTTCCAACCTTAGTTTTATAATTTGCAAACTGGGATGAATAATACCCTGTATTCAGAGTTCAGTACTATTTTGAGAAGCAAAGGTAAAGTGGATTATAGGTGTAAAAGTGCTTCCTAATGAATGCTGTGATTAAGCACATGAAAATAGTATTACTGTTAGCATCTGCCTCAGCAGTTCTGAGCATAAGCAAACCTTAGCATTTTGACAATGCCAGGAATCGATGGAGGAAAACAAGAACATCACCAGCAAAGGGGTGAGATCAGTTTTACAGGAGAGTGGAAAGAAATAAATCTGTCGAGTGTGGAATTCGGGAAAATGCAAGGTGGTCATGGAGAGTGCTACAGACCGTGCCAGTTGTATGTTTTTGTCGCTACACTTGGATAATAATTATGATAAACTAAAAGTACCATGTGAAATAGATTAGTAATTCCTGCTGAGTTGAGCTTGCAATGTCTGAAGAAGGGACTAAGGACCACTGTTCTTCCAATTGCTCTGTCACTGAGAAAGTGAGGCCAGTGGATCCTCGAAGGACTTCCCGACATCTTTTAACTTTGTAGAGAAAAGGAAAGGAAGAGTTACAAGAGAGGTAGTGCGATGGGGTCCCCCACCATAATGTAACTGGAGGCAAACTAGAAGGTGCTTTGTTCTTCAAGCTTAGAAATAACCGAAAATCAAGTTCATTCTCTCATGAAAATTCATGGGTTGTATATGGTTGAGAACAAAGTGAGAAATAGATGTAAGGACTGAGCTGTCTTCCGAGATATGTGGATATTTCTGAAGAACCTGACAGTGTGTAAAATTTAGTTCAAAGACTGATAAGGCCCAGACTTCTAGCTTCCTGGAAACAATAAAAAAGGATGCCTGACATCCATTACCACTGAGTCAGATTGCATCCGGTAGGTCTGACAGGAGCAGTAACTTTCCTCAGGAGGTGTTAGTATTCCATATAATATTTTCTGCTTAGGTTCAGTGATATGACAGGGCGTTTTCCTGTAGAAAAATCTGGTATGGCTTACTTTTTTCTTTGGTTAGTTTCTTCATGTAATTGTTAAAAAATTTTTGGCAAAGGCCAAGGTGTAGAAAGGCATTTCCGTCATATTGTGATTTAGTTTGAGCATTTGTTTGGATACCAGAAAGCCTCTTTCATTTCTGCAATTAAAGTGCTCATTTGTAATTCTTAAATCTATTCAGAGTCTTTTAAATGCATAGATACATTTGATTAACTTACAGAGAGGTATCGTATCCACACTGACTGGGTTTTCTCCAGCTTCATTAATTTGCTTGAGGGATAAAGAGGTACAAATAACTACCGCACATTTTTTTAATGTTTGTGTATGTTCAGGATAGTGTACAATCTTCCTTCTGCTAATTGACTGATAATTCTTAGATCACGTGTGAGATAATACAATATTCTTCTCATGACTTGTACTGAGTAACTGTATCCTGTTATCTTCAGACTTCTGATGGGCACATTGGAAAGATTAACCCTAAAGCTAGATTGTTCCATCAGGGTAAGCGAAATGACTGAATGGAAGTAGGAACAGGGAAGTGAAAGTGGCTGTGGTGCTAAAAGGAAAAGGTGTTTAGAGTCTCACCCTAAGAACCTTTTGGCAATCACTGGAAGGTAATAAGGAGCAACATCATGTGCTAATGGTGTGCAGAACTCAGAGATAGAAAATGGATGGAGCTGATCACAGAGATCAAGTAAGATAGCAGTTGACTTCAAATTCTCAGTATCTGGGCTGGCAGTTTTGGTAGCTGGCAGCTGCCCGAGGTGCTGGCAGAAGAAGGCAGGGTGTCTGGCGCCTGCAGCTTTTGGGACTGATCATATAGCAGTGCAGGGACTTATGTGAGCAAGATGAGGTGTCCTAGTATTGGGGTCCAAATTGGACTGTTTTTGAATACAAGGCTGAAATGTAAGTACTGGAACTGGGAATGAGCTGGGAGGCAGGAAGCTGCAAGTGTGATTTGTGGCTAGGTTTTGAAAATAAGACATAGACCAAATTACTACAGCCACAAGTCAGTGCCAGGGCCAGAATGCAAGTGTAACTTGAGGGTGATTCTCACCTCTGGCTGATCAGCGCCTAGTCATTGCCCCAACAGCTAGGGTTTATCCACATTTCCCAAGGCTCTGTCTGAACCTGCCCCGGGTTTGGGTTCATGATGTGTACATATAGAGGCTGAGAATGAGACCTGATCAATCAGTAGACTTTTTTAGACACAATCATTAGGCTCCTATCTCTCCTGTGTCTCCTTCTGTAGAGACCGACCACACAGAGGGATGAAAACTAAATGGAGGAGGGAGAATTAGATAAATTGTTAACCAAGAAATTATACTAGCAGCTTGTCAAAAAATAGGTGAGTAGGTAGGTGTGGTAGAGAAATACAGGCAAGATGGGGTACAGGTCAAGATTGGCCGGCTATAAAGAAAATATTAAAATTATTATGCATAGGATTTTTCTTGCTAAGTTCAGTTTGCTTTTAGCTTTAGACTGGATATCTGTTTACAAAGGAAAAAACAGGTGGTGAGAGAAAGGAAATTGTAAATTAATTTGCTAATGTCTTTAGGGGGTGGTGGTGTGCTATTAATAAAGCAATGGCTGTCTCTTATAAAATATGTACCATCTGATTATTTTGCTTGAATTTCTCTATTTCTAGAGTTCAGACTACTCTGATTGTATACACATGTATATATACACATCTATAATTGCTACATATATAATATATAGCATGTATTATATAATATGTAATATATTATATACTGTTATATATTTTATGTGCTATATATTATACATAATATACGTTACAGATTATATATGTAGTGCAGTCCACTATTCAGAGAATAGCACAGTCACAGAATATTGTTAATTCTAATTAATTAGTTGTTAATGCTAATTTATAAATTTCCCAATTGGTTTTTCTTGTTATGGCCTAACATAGACTCTTACTACCACACCCGAAGTCAGTAAGAACTGAAATAACTGTCATTTGCAGATATATCCAGATGCCTGACGTGAGATTGCTGTAGGACTTTTTAAAATCCAAAGGCCAAAGATATTTATGGGCTCAGAAAAAGACACAGCACTTCTGTGTGAGCCATAAAATTGAGTATAAGTTGAGAACGCACAAAGTAAAATCGAAGTCAAGTTTAAATTTAAAATATGGATTTGTTGCATCAGAAGTTGCCTTTCACATCTGTGGGACTCGTCCCCTAAATGAACGTGCCCCGCCGCCAGCCAAACTATGCTTTCCCCAGATTTTGATGATTCCCTGTAAAGTAAGTTTTTGACAATTCATGCATCGATTATTTATTGAGCAACTACCACTGTGGGCTAGAGGCTGTAGTAGTTCCTGGGGAAATAATGTCCAGTAAAATTAGAGAAAAGTAGACCTCATACCTGATGCTGGTGGGCGCTGTCTTCGACGGCCTGTGCCCTCCTTGATGTCCATGATTTCACATTTAAAGTCTGCCGGCTCCCCGCTTCTGTCTTTCTCTTCCCTGTCTCAGGTGATGACAGTATCATCTACTCAGCCACAGGGCGTGGACTGCTGGGTCTTGTGCTTGAATTTTACTCTCTGAATCCAATTTCGTTTAGTAAGTATTCCTTGTTTCCATTCCCTCTTTTCCTATCTTGCTGCTGCTGTGTTAGTTCAGGGCTTGTTGTCTGCTACCTGGACTAATACAAGAGCTTTTGGAAACACTTCACTATTATGAACTTCTCTGCCTTTAACATCTTCCCTCCCAGTTGCCCATTTGAACTTTTTAACATGCAAACCCATTTGTGTAACTTCTCTTAAGTCACTCCTCACCCTCTGCCTTGTATTCAAGAGCAAATGGCCAAAGAGACACTGAGTAAACTTGCTGGTCATTATTAAAAGGGATGGAACCCTAGACGCTCTGGACTCTGCGAAGAGTACCCTGAAACAGCACTAGGCGTTTTATTTGTCCAGTTAGGGATACATCAATGCCTCCCCTAGTGTGATGCAAAGGCTGTGATATAACAGTGCAGAGAAGTGGTAGATGGAAAGCCCCTGTGGCTGGGATCGGCAGCCAGGATACCAGCCTTGTGCATGTAGTTGAGTAACAGCTGGCTAGGAATAAGTTGCAGCACATTAGCTCATGGTTCGGCAAGAGCTGGACTCTTCTCTGCCTGAAGGGAGTACTGAGGTTCAACCTTAGTTTTTGGCCAGAGTTGAGGTTCTTAGGCACTGGGCCACAACTGATTTCCATGGGTCCTTCTAGCAGGGCACTTCCTGTTCCTGTCTGCAGGGCGTCAGTCTTGGACTGGCTAATCCTCCCTGAATGCAGCCTAGAGGGTAAAGCTCAGACTTCTTCAAGATCTGAACTCTTGGGGAATATACACAAATATTACTTTGTCAGCTGCCCTCTGCCCTTTCTCCTGCCCCTCATTTCTTTATACTCTGTTCTGCCCAAGTGACTCACATTTTCTGAAGAAAGTTGTCTTTTTAAAAATTTCCTCCTCGCATTTGCACATGCTGTTCTACCTGCCCAGAGTGCCCTTTGTTTCCTTGCCTAGCTGATGAACTCTTTTTTTGTGGGGCCGGGAATCAAACTCAGGGCCTTGTGCTTATGAGGCAAGCACTGTAATCACTGAGCTAAATCCCCAGCCCCTTTTAAGATCCAGCAGAGCATCTTCATTTCCATAAAACTTCCCCAGTTGCCCCTTGCAAATCTCTACTTCCTGGGCATATTGATTAGAAATCTGTTCTTTTCTTTTCCCAAATTTGTATATACAAGGTGTGATTAAAATATATAGTAAATATTTAAGTTTAAAAATATTACTGTAAAAGATGCAGTGAATCACACCCAGAATATTCCTTCTTGCTTCAAACATATTTATCCTGTCATTCTGGCTGCTTTCTGAAGCAGTTCTGGAAGTCTTTCATGAGCATCTTTACCAAGTAGGATCAAAAATACGGTGAATGCTGCTGCCTACTCCTGTCCAGTGGAGAGACAGGTTCATGAAAACATTGTAGCGTGGCCTCATTTACCTTATTCAGCACGTCTGGCACTGTGTGACTTCTGGCTCTTCCATAAATCAAAATGAGCATGAAAGGTAAGCATTTTGTATCAATTCTGGACATCAAGGCCGGCAAAATAGCACAACTAAAGACACAAAAAAGACTCGCAGAACGACTTCAGAAAGTGGCAAGAATGATAGCATAAATATGTTCCAAGCAAGGGAGGGAGTATTTTGAAGGGGATTACAGACAATGTGTCTTTTACTGTAATATGCGCTAAAAAATTTAAGCATTCACCATATTTTTGAGTCGCACTCCTCTCTCTCTCACTGTGCTATTAAGTAACAGTGATTTGTTGGCGTGTTTTCTTCCGGATTTGTTGGCGTGTTTTCTTCCGGTCCAGCTGCGAAGCCCCGGAAGGCTGCACCTGGTCAGGACCTGGCACATAACATAGCAGGTAGCAAATGAAAACGTGCTGGAGGACCAGTGAATGGGCGGCCATTCTTCCGTAGTCTTTGCACTCATATGGCCTTGGCCTGGTGTGGCTGTGTCTGTTAGAGCAATCCAGGATCTGAATCCTACAGCAGCAGCAAGGGAGGAAGGAAAGGTTCCAGATGTTAAGGAGAACGTGTGGCGTGTGGGATGGAATGGCAGCAGTCACCTCTTGGTGCTCGGTTTGTTTTCGTTTGTTTTGCTCTTCTTACTCACTCGTCAATGTACATTATTCTTAAGAAGCTGTCATTGGATGAAGCTTGGTTTTTTTTTCCCATTTTCTGCTGCTACCATGGAACAGAGTGGGTAATTCGTAAACAATAGAAGTTTATTTGCCTCATAGTTCTGGAGGTTGGGAAGTCATAAGAGCATGGTGCTGGCACTTGACAAGGATTGACCAGGGCAGCTAGCAAACGAGACAGAGGGAGACTTGGGCCGAACTCGCTCATCTTTTCGGGAAACCCCTCATGCAAAAAGTAAGCGTCTCCTTCTGTAGCAGCATTGGTCCATTCACAAGGACAGAGGAGTCTTGGCCTGACCACCTCTCAAAAGCCCCACTTCTTGATCCTGTTGCAGTGGAAACCCATTTTCCACATGAGTTTTGAAGGAGACATCCAAACCACAGCGGAGCTGAAGGAAATTTTGATGATTGTGTAATAGTCTCTTTCTTGTGCGGTTGTTTTATTTCACACCATTCTCTTTACCATCCATTTCTAAGCAATAATGGCCTCTTGCCTAGAATTCTTCGATAGTCTCTTACTGGGCTTCTTCTTAGTTACTTTCTCTTTGCTGGGACAAAATACCTGACACCCACAAGTTAAGGGAGAATTTGTAGAGGTTTCAGGCCTTGATAGACAGTCTCCAAAGCAGGGCGGCATGGCAGAGCCAGAAAGAGCTCATGTTGTAGCAGGCGGGAAGCAGAGCAGAGTTCAGGGGAAGAGGAGGAATACAGAACCTGGCCAGGCCACGCCCACAGTAACTCACCTCTTCCCAACAGGCAGCATCATCTCCCAACATCACCCCCAGCTATGAACCCGTTAGAAGATTTATCCAGCATCACACACCCATGATCTAGTCACCTCCCAAAAGCTCTACCTACGAGGCTTTGAGAAGACATCTAGATACAAGCCATAACAGGCTTCTTGAGGCTAATCTGGCTTCTTCTCCAGTTCATGTTTCCTGTGGTAGCCCGGGTTAGCTTTTTAAAATGCAAGTCAGATCTTGCACTCACTTTACCTAAAACCCTTGATTATCTTCCCATTGACTTCAGGATAAAGGTCTCCTTAAGATCTGTCTCTTCCCGTGGCTCCAGCGACCATAGTGTTTCTACAGTGTTCCCCTGACCCTTCATGCAGAGACTTGCTGGGCTTCTGTCCTCATCAACACAGTGCTTTCTCCTCCAGAGATCTCATCACGTCGCCCCTTTTCCTGGAAGGCTCTTGCCTTCTCCTACCTAGATAACTTGTGTTCGTCCTTTAGATCCTGTTTTAGTGTCATTTCCTAGGGGCTTCCTCCTAGCACCAGGTAACTCTCAATTGTAACTTCGTATCCTGTGGTGTTTGATTCACAGCTCTTCTGCTCACCTAGCTGGGCAGCTGCCCAGGGCCAGTATTTAATTGGAGGGAGCAGGGAGCTATAGTGTATCGGCGCAGAGCATGCTGCCTGGGATGTGGTAGAAATTGAACACATTTTAGTGGAATGAGTGAGAGAGTGGGCTGCTTGGTTTTGCTGTGTGCAGTCACCCCTGTATCCTGGTACACCCACAGCCTGTGTTTTGGTGTGAAGAGACTTGAGTTTATTATCAGAGCGTGGAGGGGAAATTCCTGCACTATAAGCAATCAACTTGGGAAAGCCCCAGAGTGAAGCTTTCAGGAGGAGACTGTGGTGATGAAGTAACAGGATTACAGTGCACCCCCTTTGTTAACTGTGGCTGTGTGTCACCCCTGTGGGGTTATAGATCAATACAAGGTCTCAGGTGTAAAGAAATCAATTTTATGAGACCCTGTAAAGGAGAAATTGCTGCTGTTTCTGAAGATTTAAAATCCCAGGCAGAGATGTCAGCAGGTCAGCCTCTGTCCTTCCTCCAGCCAAGCTAAATGGCAGAGCGATAGAACAAAACACTGACTTAACTCTGAGGTCTCTTCCCTGCTGCGAGCTGGCATCCCAGGCCTTGAAATCCAGCACAGCAGACCTGGTGCTCTTGCTTTTCTTCACTCTTGTCACCATCAGATATTCCTGCACCCATTTCACCACAAAACAAACGAGTGGGATTTGTATTTTTAAATCAGCATACTGTCTCCCTGCTTGTTTTCAAGTTTTCTTGGCTCAGCTGGTGGAGGACAACATTCTTTTTAGTCTTTGTCGCGCTGTGGAGCCAATATGTTTAGGAAACAAGCCAGCTGATACAGCTTCCAGACCGTCTCTTGCCAGAGACGGTAATAATTTTTTAACCCCTTGGAGCTCTAAGCAGGAAAAAGATTTTCAACCAGATTGTAGGTACCAGGCTGAGTGAGTAATGTGGATAGACATTTGCGACAATCATTCTTTGACTTGAAAACATTGTGGCTTTTCTGGTATTAGTAAAGACCGTACACTAAGTAATCCCCTAAGACTACTTTTTCAAATTCTAATCAAGGAAATGGTCCTGTGATAGAGGTAGCAAGCACTATGCAATATTCAAAAGTCAGACTATAAGAGGCCCAAAATTAAAAAGAGTTCTTTACTTCTTAAGGCATTTTATAATTTTACTGCCTGCCTTTTGCATCATGAACAAACAGAAGCAAGGAAGGATTTTAGAAGAGGCTTAGGGAAATAAACCTTTAGTGATAAAAATTTATAAGACCCTAGGTGGAGGAAGTGTGGGGTCGGGAGACCCTGGGAGTAAAAGGCAAACGGTTACCATATTGCTAGAAGCAGGGACAGTAAAATGTCTTAAATTATGTCATGTCTTTAAAAAGATAGTACCTGAAGGAAACATAAATTTTGTGTTTAGGTTATGTCTCAGTCACTTTCCTGGTCACTGGGACAAAATACCCAACACCCATGTTTTAAAGCAGGAGAAGTTGAATTTGTCTCCCTGTTTCAGTCCACGGTTGGAGGGCTCCAAGATAGAAACAGAATGGCAGCGGGCGTGTTGGAGGAAAAGGTGCTTAACACTTGGCAGCCTGGAAGCAGCGAGAAGGGAGTAGCTGGGGACCAGAATACACTCTCCAAGTTGTACCCCCATCGACCCACCCTGTCAGCAAGGACCCAGTAAGAACGTGAGAATTTGGGGTGGGGGTACGTGAGGGCAGAAACATCCTGGGTAGGGAAGAGGGTGTGGGGAGAGTCGCATAAAAAGGGAGGAGACCAGAGCTCTTGGAAGGTTTACCTGGAGCAATGCAGGGGCAGATCCGAGGGAGCGACCCTTGAAGGACTCAAGAATCCACATTGAAATTTAGATACAGGGGTGGCTGGGGATCTGAGAAGGACCTCAGATACCAGGTCCAGCTACTCTGCAGTTTTATTAGCAATGTGACCTTATGTACAATCTCAGGAAAACATGTAGGCTAGTCATAAATTTCTAGGTAAGTATGCTAGGCTATCTGTAAGTAGTGTAAGTTCAAAAACAACATGGAACCTCCTAGTTATTAGGGAGCATATAAGTGTAGCATGTGGCTTCTGGTAAATGAGGAATCTGTTTTCATCACAGCCTGCAAGAAATACTCAGTAACTCCTGGAGCAATACACGAAAGAGTCTTTGTGTGCAGGACGCCTTCTCCTCACTTTACCTGGTTTGTCTAGTCAGCCTGGCATACAATTCGAAAAAAAAAAAAAAAACAACAGTGCAGGCCACTGTCAGGGTTTAATTTCCAGCAGTCCAGAATTACTGTATTTTACTAATGGAAATACCACTAGTAAAAAGAGGATGCTCTGGTTCCAAAGACTGTCAGTATACTAGAATGATACAAAAATAATAAAATGCTAGGGCAGTGTGAAAATAATAATGAAATATCGTGACAAACTTTGGTGATAAAGTTAGGACTGTAATTGAGTTATCTCGGGGTAAACACTTCGGCCACAAGTATCACTGGAGAGTATGCTTAGGGCAAATGGGAAATGGAGCTGTTAATAGCAGATATTTCCTGAGCGATTTCTTTTTTGTTGTTGTTTTTGGAGGGGTTGTTTTTGGTGCTGGGGATTGAATGTGGGGCCTTGTGCTTGCAAGGCAAGCACTAACCACTGAGCTAAACCCCCAGCCCTCCTGAGTGATTTCTAAGCATCAGCCTTGTAATAACCTTGATTGGTTTCTAAGATACACTTTTCATAACTGCCTTCTTATTTAGATACACTTTTCGTAACTGCCTTATTTAGTTCTTTAACAACTCTGGAGGTAGTTTCTTCTATTTCCCCCCATTTTACAGATGAAGAAGCTGAGGCTAATAAAGCTCATTTCAGAGTGACATATGGCAGAATCATCTGATGGTATGATTTGTGTATATAATTATTATATTCTCCATACTTTGGGGGTCATTTTCATGACTTGGGTCCTTAGAAGATGACTGAGAAATAATTTTGGTGTGTTAAATGTATAAATCTAGAGTTTACAGATGTTGTTATTTCATCTGTCTGTGAAGTTTTCTTTAATTCAGATGTGCTTGAGAAGTGCTGATTATATTGGCCAACCCCCAACTTGCTACTGCCAGTACTTCTTGTGGGCTTGGCATTATGTTTAGTACTCTTGAAAGATAATCATCCTGTCTAATGCAAAAACACTTTTTTTCATGGAGTTGGTTAAGAGAGATGTAAGCTAAAGAGTCCCTCAGAGCCAGTACTGTCAAAACAACAAAAACTTCTTTTTCTCGGGGTTCCTATAGGAAAGAAAAAGGAAGTCTATGCGTATATGAGAAATGCAGACGTACAGCGTCTGTCCTTTCTCCTGTGAAAGACAGCCATGATTCTAGGAAATGAGGAGTGGGGTGGGAAAAGAGTGGATGCCAGCAAATACAGCCAACTAAATAGGAAAAAAAGACATTTTAATGAAGTTTCAAATATGTTTCCATGTACTAATTAGGTCTCTATAGGCAGCACATATACAAACAAAGCGATGAATAAAAACTGCTTACAACTCCTACACAAGTTTCTTAATTGAAATATATTAGCATATCTGTTGAGAGAAAAAATTATATGGAACTTTTTGAATTTTAATCCCATGTTTTATTTTAAATTAGAAAGAATGGATACATTCATTAAATTGAGTCAGTGTCTAAAGATGTAACATTTTAGGTAAAATGACTAAGAAATATTGATGAAAATGAAATATATTAGGGAAAATCTAACAGTGATGGGCTATTTATGTTTTTGTAATTTAATTGGGTCTGTGGATACACTCTACAGTTGTGGTTTGCTGAGAATTTACTATGTGCTAAGCTCTTTGCTAAATATTTTGTGTGTTTTGTCTGATGATCCCAACCTATAAAACTGGTATTATTGGCTCCATTTTACATGCGGTAACTGAGGCTGAGAGGTGTTAGTTATGTAGCCTGTCTAGGATTTCCTAGTTAGAAACTGATTCCAAACTGTGATCCCAAGTCAGGATTTGAATTGAGACCTGTTGAAGCCAAAGTTTGCAAACTTAACCACTGAGATTCATTCACAGCAAAACAATTACAACATATTTTCAGATTTTTTTTTTAATTACTGGGAATTGATTCTAGGCCTTCACCCTGAGCTACATATCCATCCCTTTTAATTTTTTTTTTTTTTTGGGGGGGCAGGGAGACAGGATCTCACCATATTGCTCAGGGTGGGCTTGAACTTGGATCCATCTGCCTCAGCTTCCCAGAGTGCTGGGATTACGGGCATGTACCACTCTACCTGCCTGTTTCAGTGGTTAGTTTTCACTAATGTTAACCAAGTTGTTTGAAAAGAAGTCAGATAAGGAAGTAGAGACCCAGAGCTCGGAGGCACATTGGTGTTACAGTCTTCCTGGTGAGCTACTAAACAGTATGAAGCAGAAGCCTTCAATGTGTGCGTATTATCTAACCCAGTAATTCCATGTTTGATTTATCTTAAGGGAATTGGACCAGTGCTTAATGGATCCAATCAGGGATCCATCAGGACCCAAAAGGATCTGTCAGGGGAGCAGTAACAGGAGAAACCATGTGTGGAAGGGTCTAATGATCACAACCTCATTGTAAGAAGGCCTTCAAGAGGCTTTTGTTTGATGCCTTACATAAAATTAAGCAAACTTTGTTCTTCATATCAAAGAAGAAAAATAAAGTTGACTGGCATCCCCTGCCCCCTCCACCTATTTTCCTGGTTCTGCCTCCATTCAAAGATATGTATAATAGTGTTGCTTATCACAGTGAAAAATTGAAAACAACCTGAGATATTTACCATTAAGGAATTGGTTAAATTATGAACCACCCATACAGTTGGACTCCATACTGATATTGAAAGATACTCATAATATCTTGTCATATGAACATGTGTGAATAAGAGGATCCTATTCTGATTAGAAAACTAGTATGAGAGGCCTCAGCAATAGAGGGCTGAAAAATCCCAGTAGCTGATATCTGGTACATAATTTAGCATTATTCTGGATAGAAACTGGGGAGACTTTTAAAAGCTCTTTGGATTTTTCTTTCTCACTTATGACCTTGAATTTTTTTTTTTTTTTACTAATTGTTTTATAAAAGAACGTATTTCTTTTGGGGCTGGCAAGAGGAAGGGACTCTTTCCTGATTTTTGGCTGAAAGTTCCCTAAAACATGTATTGTCCTTCAATTTTTTTGAATAATTTAATATTTATACTCACCTCTGACCACCCACTCTTCAAATAAATGTTAAGTCTATATCACCCTGCCTGGGTTCTAGAGTAGAATATGCGAACTGGCTGCAAGCAAGCTATGTCAACCTTTCACATGGATTTTCTTTGGCTTTTACTATTTTGTAAAAAGCATCTGAACTAATGCCAACATTTTAAAGCTATGCGATTTCACATTAAAATTTGGATTTTTAGTATCACTTGGAAAAAGTCAGGATACCAAGTAGGCCTAGATTTTATGCCCAAGAAAGTATGAGCAGCTTCTGACCCATTTGCCACAGTCCCTAGCATTCCCTATTGCCTACCTTGTGCTCATTTATTTTATCTGCTTGAATCCTGTAGGCATTTAATTTTTCATTTCTTATGTGCTAGATTCTAAAAAAATCCATGATGTCACCTGTGTATCATTCCTCAATTTCCATAACTTTTGTATCAGTTGTCTAAAGAAAGACAAATGTGCTCCATTTGCCTAGGCAGGTGACTGGAATTTTTTCCAAGTGGCCAGAGGGAGACTTGTGGGTTAAATCAGTCAGTCAGTGGAAACATCTGTGTCCCTACTATGGTAGACTCTGAGCGCCTTAAGAGTTGTAAATTTCTTTTTGGAGAATGGATGTTAGATTACTCTGTTTTTCATTACTGTAATGAAATACCTGAGTCAGGCTAACTTTATAAAGAAAGAGGAGAATTTAGCTCACAGTTTTGGAGGTTCATGGTGCTATTGGCCCAACTCTTGACCTTGAGCCCTCTTGCTGTGTCACATCTGTGGTAGGAGTGCGAATGAGGAAGAGATCTCATCATAAAACAGGAAGCCAGACAGGGATCGGAGTCCCACATTACCTCCAAAGGCATTGACCCCCAAATGACTTAAGACCCTCCCACTAGCCCTACTTCTGAAAGGTCCTACCTGCCAACATCCCCACTCTGAGGACCAAACTTCCAGTACATGAATGTTTGAAGGACACCCTTAAACCTTATTGAAACCATAGCCAGTGAGCAAACCTGTAGCTGGTAAGATAGTACAAGTGCCAGGTGCCTAGAATGTCTTGGTATAGGGCTGGCTGTAAGTGCTAAGGGGACTAGGAGGGATGTGGATGCCAGTCCCAGGAGATGAGATGGGTCAGGGAAAGTTCTGGGGAGGGAAGAGTTTAGATTGCATCTGAGAGTTGGCGGGATCTTGGGTGCGGGAGGTCACAATCTTGGTTCTGCACGTGAATTGTGTGGGGAACTTCGGAGTTCTAACTCTACCCAGACATTCTGTTTCAAGAGAGGAGAAATGGGACCAAGAGTACCCATCTTTAATGTGCGTCCTGTGTGATTCCATCCCAGGCCACACTATGAAAAAGGAGAGATGGTCAATCAGGTAGAGAGAAATAATAAAGGATGGGAGTGGAGTGGGAAATTTGGAGGCTACAAAGTTCCATTGATTAGAGACTTACAGGGGTGGGGGGGGGCCTTTGGGGATAACTAAGGGAGCCATCATGGGAATAAAGGAATGCTCTGGAATCCACTTTTTTCCCTTTTCTCAGCAAGAAAGGACAACAGATGCTTTTCATAGAATTGGGGAAGTTAAGGTAGGGATGGCCTCAGCCACTGTAATAGCAGCAATGTTATTCCCCAAAAGAATATTCTTTTTTTGCTTTCATTATCATTTAATGGAATGAAATAGTTACATATGAGACAGTCAATCTCAGGCTTGCTTTTTTTTTTTAAAAAAAAGTATATAGTTAATTAGAGGCAATTGATCCTAGTCCTCCTAGTTTGGTTGCCTAATCAGTTAAATTGGATTAACAGTCTAGCAATCTGCTGCTAATGCTAAATTACTCTACTGAGTAATTACTCACTATTGCTAGTTGAAGACAAAATGGATGTCTTCATTCACACGACAAAATTTTTTTTTTTTTGATGGTGATACTAGGGATTGTAGTCAGGGCCTTTGCACTGAGCTACACCCCCAGTCCTTTTTTATTTTGAAATGGGGTCTCACTAAGTGACTAAATGGTTCAGGCTAGGCTCAGATGTGTCTCAGCCTCCCAGAAAGCTGGGATTACAGGCATGTACCACCACGCCTACCTGCAAAGCACCATTTATTGGAACAAACACCAAACTAGATGTCAGAATTTTTGACCCAGTACTTGGTAAAGGGACTGGTACATGGTTGAGTGACATTATGTACTTGCCAAATGTCCTTAATTGAAACTTACTTGATAATTGTAGTTTTTAATTTCTTAAAAAAATGTGGAGTTTGATTAGTTGAAGGGATTTTTGCACCATCAAATTTCTTGGAGTGTCCAAGTGCCACTTCCAAAAATAAAAGATCAGAGAGGAGCAACCACTTCTACGCACAATATCATACTTTGTTTTCCTATTTTTTGGTTCTTTATGGGGGTTTTCTGCATACCACCTTGTTTGAGAAACATGAACAGATACATTTCCAGACAAAATACAAAACAGTAGCAGTAATGAGTTTGAAAATCTCTGAAGTATTAAAGAAGTGATTTGATTCAATTCCACCTGTATTTACAAGCCATTGCGCACAGCTTTAATACGTAATTCTCATGACTCATTGAGCATAAATGAATTCTAATGTGCTCCTGATTGCTTCGATTGTTAAGCATCCCTTGAATTTGGAGGGGATCTTATTATGCATAATACCTGCAAACATTTCACAGATTCTAAAGGGGGGAAAATAATTTGATGGATAGATAACAGTAGGAAAAACAGAAGGAGGAAGAAGAGGTGGCAGCTTCAATAAAAGTAGAGTGTGTGTGGAACCACAAGGAAGATAAAAGACATAGAGGGAATATTAGGTGCACGCATATGTAATGGGGTGGCAGAAAAGAGTGGACAGAATGTTGGGGGTGTTGGTGGGCCTACATCCCTCTGTGAAGATCCCCAATGTTTTGTCTGTAGGCGAGGGAAAACTTGGCATGATTTTTAATGGGGGAGTGATTTGTACCAGTCTTTGTTTAAGGAGAATTTGGATAAGAATAAAAGATTGAGGAAGGGCCAGAACCAGAAGCTCACAGAAGTCATAAGTAACCAGAAGAAGCCATTTTTATTTCTGCATTCATATTAAAGACAAAGTGGTGAAGAATACAGGAACCTCTGCTGTAGTGGGTATCAGGGTGAGCTGAGCAAAAATGACTCCAAGATTTCTAGCCCATGTTACCAGAAGATTTCGGATTTCGGTTCATTAAATATAAAAACGCCCGTTACCAATCCCTTAGCAGACGTAACTGTGTTAATCCTCACAGCAACTCTATGGAGGGGGCACCATAGAAACTTTAGGGCTGTGGCTAAATGACTTGCCCGTGGTCCTAGCGGAAACGTTAGAGCCAACATTCAGAGGCAGGCAGGCAGGGTCACGGGTAATGGTCAAGGACAGGAAGAACGTTCTATATTTAGAGAAAAAGAATCTCTCAGTGGTATTTCCAATGAAGGAAGTATATATCCAAGGACTAGCAGTGGTGTGAAGCTTAGTTCTTCTTCTGTTGCTGCTGTTTTCTGCCCTTACCTTCGAAATGTAAATCATTTTCATACTTTTTTGCCATTCCACCTTAAAAAAAAAAAAACTTCAACATTTTTGAGGATTTTTGAAATGTGGCCAACCTGTAGGATAATACAGGGACAACCTTTATTTAGTGCTTTGGCATTCAAGAGTCAGAAACGACATCACTAATAAATTTCAGTGAACTGGGAATCAATTTTGAAATGTTTAATAATTGTACTCAGTGGTTGTATGAAATTATTCTATATGGGGCTCTATCCAGAAATAACAGACCACACATGAAATATACAAACTGCTATCAGGAATGCGTACGTATTATTTTTTAATCAATTAAGAAATTTTAATTGGCAAAAAATACGTAGTGTATATTCACATCATTCAATTTCCAGAGATGCATCCTATAAAGAAAGAATAATAGTACTGACTTTATCTTTTTAAAGTCACAACTTTAATAGTAGAGTGGGGAATGTAAGTCTTACAGTAGCTTTTTGGGAAATTGTTTCCATCTAATTGAAGAACAGTTAAGTGTCCTTGAATGTAGGGCTCTGCAAATAGTACTTATAAACATATATCCCCAGAGAAGGTTTCGGGTAATGTTTTCTTAAGGGTTCAGTAATTAAATATCTGTAATGAGAAGCATTTGTCTCTGAAATAAATGAACTAATTACTAGATATTTTCATCATAAAAATATTTACACATGCGAAGTAAGAAAACAGCTGAAATTTTAATTTGGATTTCCAAAGGACTTGTTAAATAACTGAGAAGCAAAGGCATGTTATTTAACTTACTGGAAAGTCCCAAAGCTGCTTTGGGTCCAGGTATCTCTTGTTATTATTTTGCCTGGTTACCTGGGTGCTGGGCTTGTTTGGAATTCACTTGTGGGAAGTTGCCAATCTTTAGCTGAAGTAATAAAGTCACTGGGTACTGAGATGAAGAGATGTGCATTTGAGGAATATTGGTGGAGGGCTGGGGGTTTAATTGATGCACTGGTTAGAATGTAATGAGGTCCTTGAGCAGGGCAGTACAATTAAATATGTCAAGGAGGGCATAATTAGATGGGTGGCTGAATGGTGTAATTACATTCATAAGAGGGGGCTGTAATTAGATGTGAGGCAGGGGGGTGTATTTAGATGCCTAAGTTGAGGATGTAATTAACATATGGCCAAGAAATTAAATTATATGTGTGGGTGAAGTGTCATTATGTGTGGGGGTCCATGTGGATCCGTAAGTGAGGGTATGTAGAAGTGAATAGGTTGGCGTGCAGTTAGGTGTGTGTTGATGTTCTTGTGGACAAAAACTGGAGATTTTCATCATGAACGGCATAAGATTTGGCATGGTGACTAATAGCAGGTGGTACAAAGTGACTTTTTTTTCCTTTGATCATTCCAAAAGCGTACAAAGGAAAATCTCTGCTTTTCTGATATGATTTGAGATCCATATTTAACACTAACATTCCTTATTCTTCATAGTCTTGCTGGATGGTGTTCTAAATACTGAATGAGTAAATCATTTAGCTTTAAGACACGTAAGGGAGATGGGCTCCCCCTTCTTACCAAGGAGAAGAGAGTTTGGAGAAGATTTGTAGGATGAATGAACAACAACAAAACCCCATAACCATCAACTAAAAACTCACACACACACAAAACCAAAACACGACAGTTGTCCTATGTGTAAGGTGTGATTGGAGCATATGGTAAATGCTTAAATTTAAAAAAAATTACAGTAAGTACACAGTACTGTTAATCTTCCCCATAATAACTCTCCGTTGCTTCAAACACATTTATCTCATAGGTCTTGCAGCTTTCTGAAGCTGTTCTGGAAGTCCTGTTTTGTGAGTGTCTACAAAGTGTGATTAAAAAAAAATACAGGGAATGCCACTGCTAGATGCCACCTGAGCAAAGCAGGCTTATAAAACTTTCACAGTGTGTCCTCACCCACCTTACTCACTGGATCTGGCACTACAGAACTTCTGGCTCTTCCTCAACATCAAAGTGACCATGAGTGGTAAATATTTTGGATTGATTTGGGACATCGAGACAGCCAAGACAGCACAAATAAAGACATGAAAAAGAGAACTTCCAGAACTGCTTTAGAAAGTGGCAAGAAGATTTTAATTTAAAAATTAAATATTCACTGTATTTTTATCGCAGTTGTGAAGTGTGAAAATAAGCATCCACTCTTTTAGCTAAAAGAGTATCACAAAAAATTGCTTGTAGAATGAAACCACCAAAACTGAACTGTGGTATCCTCATTATCTAAAACAATGTTTATTCATAACTAATGATGTCATGCTTCCTCTATAAGAGCAACTAATCGAGGAATGTTGGCTACAGGTAAAATGGGAACTAGGGAGTAGTAAAAGAAAGCCAGGGGAGAAGAATCAGAAGCAAGGCAGTGCAGAAATATTCTGTGCACCTAAGAATACCATAGCAAAGTAGCAAATTATGGTGAGAGTCATAACAATCAGTACTGCACATCGTATGTTAGATTTAAAATAATGAGTTCTCTTGTTGCCATCTTCAAAGACAACAACATGAAAAATACACATTTGTTGCTAAGATAATTTTTGGAACTCAAGATACTGAATTGGCCACTTATCGTCTATTTATAGTGCTTAATCTGATTGAATCTATGACTCAATTTTTTTGAGCACCGGCTCCTCAGATCCTGTTCAAGTCTATTCCGGCCTTAGGTCAGTTTTGACAGAGTTCTACTATCAAAAAGATCTTAGTGAATTTCTTCTAGGATTCTGTATTTTTTGGATTCCAAATGCACCCAAAGAAGTTAGGTTTAAGGATAATTTTTGTAATTTAGAAGTGGAGATACAGGAGCCAGCATCCCTAATCTCTGGTCCTGCCCTTTAGTGGTTCTATAGTGGTTCTAATCTCTAGGTCTGCCCTTTAGTGGTTTTTATTCTTAGGTTCTAACTTTATATCGATGCATGATGCTAATTTTTAAAATCGTAGACACGCCTCAAAGGCAGCCTCTTTGAAAGGCTATTGTAGCTTAATTTGTAATCAGAGATGCGCCTTAATAAAATATTGTGCATTTCTGTAAAAATAATCATCACAACACTGCTTAATCCAGTTCTTCTTTGTACTGAGCGGTTCACATTTCTCTTTTGCTCCTTACACTTCCTACTTCCTTCCTCCTGTCAAGACCAGCTGAAACCCCAAAGCAGTTGGTGATTATGGTAGTTAACTCAGTTGCTTATAGAGGCAGTGTAATTATCAGTCAAGACTTCTGGCTGTGTTTGAGGAAATGAGTGGTACAGGGTCTCTTGTGCCAGTAACTCACCTGGCTCTAGGGAGGAGAGTGGAGACCAACTCTGGGGCTCTTGGCCACCTTACGTGGATTGCATGTAGGAGAGAGGAGGCTTTGCGTATGACTCTGGTAATCATATTTCATTCCCCTGATTGTAAATCTTTTGGGGAATGCTCTGGTACTGTTTACACAAGGCATAAAAACCAGTTTAAATTCTTCACTTTTAATAGCATTCTTTCAAAAGTCATATTATATTGTCAGCCAGGAATATTTTCACAGTTTGCATTTGCAGTTTGTTCCTGAAAAAGTCTTCCAGCCTCCAGCAAGTCTTTCCAACCTCATTCATGCCACAAAACATGAAAGACTCTAATTTTTGTTTGCCTTTACTTTTTTTTAAACTGTCCTAAGATTAAGTTTCCTAAGTCTGATTTCCAGAGAGGCACTGAGGGGCGGAGGGGCCTGGCCAATTAGAATCTTGATGCGTAATATAATGATTGAGAACTTGGCCATTAACAGATGAAAGTTATGGGTGAAAAAATATGGACAAAGAAGTTCATAATTGAATTAATGGCTGAGCAGGAGTTGAAAAAATATCTGAGCTCATCACTACAGTCTCTGTCATCTGTCTTAATCTGTCCTTTCCTTTATTATTTTTTAAGTTTGGCAGGAGTGTTATTGTACTACATTCTCAGATCTAGTAGATGTTTTCTTGCATGGCTACCAGGAGATATGTTTCAAAACACAGCACACAGTGTCTTAATGAAAACACTATCAAAATGTGTATGTGGCAGCGGATAGCCAAAATTTCTTCTACACGGTATATCCAGAAAGGCCCATACCTTGTTCTTCATCATTATGGAAAGCATTGACCATTGCCAAGTTGTGTATTCTGTGTCTGAAAGAGAATAATGACAGCATTAGCTCAGTTACTGATTTTTATCTGAAATAAAAATCCATAGTATTTTCTCAATTAATTCTTTTCCTCTCTGAAAAGCTTTGGTGTGCTCTTATTGTTCACTGATGTATTAGCAATGCCTAGAAGAGTGTACCCAAGAACTTGGGAATATACTTGTATATTGAAATGAAATCGTTTGTGCCAAGGGCTAACAGTAGGCACTGTGAAGAAGGGGCAAGTGAATATTATCAGAAAAAACTCCAAAGTAGCCTTTTTATTTTTTAAAGGCTGGACTTTGGTTTGAAGAGTGTTGGGGTTTTGTTAATAGTGCATGGAAATAATAGTTACATTTTCTGCTCATAAAATTACTCCTGATTATTAAAATGCAGTTAGATAAATCACTATTTTACCTTGTTCCATAAAAGCCTGTGAAATCTAGGCATCTCATGGCTTGAACAAATCCATGAACTCTGCTAGAAGAAGGGAAGGAATGAAAAGAGCCAGGAAGAAGTTGAGTACCCAGCATATGAGTGGCTTTACATGCGTTATCTCACATGCTCCTATGTAATACTGCCCCCTTCAAAGATAGGAAACTGAACTCAGAGGAGCTTGCCAGCTGCCTCCCAATCTTAATCCTGTAGAAATAGTGGGTAATGTTTGTCCCAGCCCAACCTGTACTGTTGCTTCCCAGGTCTGCCACTCCACAAGGTTCAAGGACCTCTCCTTAACAACTGGTTTTTATAAATCAAACTAAATATTAGCTGAGAATGCATGAATCCACATTTTCAAATCTACTGTATCCAAATATGCACATCTAAATGTTAATTCAGTCACCTCAGATCAGGCCTTTGACCTCACTCCTGAGCCAAATCCTTGTCAAGGTTGCCAGCAGCCTGTGCACTGCTAAGCCCAGGGGCAGTTTTAAGCTGTTGAACGTAATCTGTTAACCGCGTTTGATGTAAATTTTCCTTTCTTCTTTACTTTTTAAAAAAGCTTGAGCCTTTCCTAGATCTGTTTTCTGTCTACACTCAGTCCACAGCTAGTCTCCTGGCTTTAAATGGCTGTGCTGATCACTCTCAACTCTGTCTCCAGGAAAGACTTGTTGCCTGATTGCACGTTCAGTTGCTTTTTGGCAGCGCTACCCGCGTGTCTAAATGGCCACACACTTGGTGTATTTCGGGCTGAGTTCCAAATCATTTACCCAAACATACTCCTCCATATCTTCCATATCTCGGGAAATGACAACTCCATCTTTACAGTTGTTTAGACCAAAACTCTGAGTATTGTCCTTGATTCCATTCCTTTTCATTTACCCTGTTTCTATCGTATCAGCAAATCTGGTCAGCTCTTCCTGCAGAACACCACTAGGACGTGGCTACTTCTCACACCCGCCCTGCAGCCCTGGTCCAAGTGCTCTGAATCCCCAGCCTGGATTGTTGCAAGAGATCCCTCCTCACTGGTTCCTCTTTCCACTCATGACATCCTAGAGCCTGTTCACACTGTAACAGAGTACTCGCTCCGACATATGTTGCAATGTCACTGCTTTTCAGCTTGATGTGATTCTCGTCTTTCAATAAAACTCAAGTTTTTTACAGTACCTTTCAAGGCCCTACAGAGTTTGCTGCCAGTCTACCTACTTCTGCTTCTCTCCCTGCTGACTCATTTTCAGACACTATGGCTGTCTGCCCTCCCTTTCCCATAGCAGAAGTGTTCTCATCTCAAGGTCTATACATCAGCTGTTTCCGCAGATATCTGAATGGCTCGCTTCCGTCTCTCCTGCTGGGACTTGTTGACATGCAGCCTATGAATTCTCCCCCCAACACCCTATTCACACAACAGTTCCTCTGCACAAGCATCACTAGATGTTCTCCATGGCCCTGGTCGCCCTGGGACGCCCTGTTCATTTCCCTCCTTGTGATGACTAACCTTGATTGTCAGTTTGGGAGCCACCTAGGTGATCAGTAAAGCACAATTCTGGGTGTGTCTGGGTGGGCCACAGGGTTGTGACCTGCGGTTCTCTATCTGGTCCCTTGTCTCTTGTTCTCTGTCTCTTCCCCTTCTCTTTGCTCTCCGGATGCCGTGAGGTGAGCAGCTTTTCTCTGCCATGCCCTTCTGCCGTGATGTTTCTGCCCTCGAAGCCACCCCACCATGGACCGAAGCCCCTGCAACTGTGAGCTACAATAAAGCTCCCTTCCTTTAAACTGCGGCTATGACGTGTTTCATTTCAGTGAAGGAAAGCCGACCAAAACCCTCATGTGTCTTTGTTTCTTATCTGTCTCTCTCATAGACTATAACCCCCAAGGGAACAGTGATTTTCACTTGTGTTCTTATCATCCAGCACAGTGCCTCACACATAGCAGACACAAAGTACTTGTGGGATAAATAAATAACTTGAATATAAATGCTTAAATATTCTCCAACAAATTAGAGTCCTAACTATTGTTTTTCTAGTGTTGATCCCAAACCCTTCTCTCAGGGGTGACTGAGAAAAGTGCCGCGCATCGTTCTGAATGAGTTAGAATGATGCTCCTCGCTTTTCCTTCCTCTGTGTGTTCTGCCCTGCAGGGTGTTAGACCGATCTTCTTTCTCTGCTCTAGTAACACAGGGAATTCCTGATCCTCTGCTTGCAAATGCTTAGACTTTATGCTTTAAGTACTGCATCTTTGTCAACAGTATTTCCATAGCTCTGGCTATTCCTCTTGCACACTAAAAATCAGCCAGCGGGATGTTGTGTAGCCGGCAGTTCTTACCGATCCAGCTACAAGAGGCCAAATGATGCGTTTTACTTTCAGATGCTAGTGCCGGGTTTCCATATTCCCTGGTACTATAAATAGCACTCCAGGAAACACTCAGGTACACTGAACATTTTCTTTGCAGTCCAGTTTAATGTTTGTGTAAAGAGAGTCACATGTTGTCTGGTTTGACTCAAGGCACTTGGCTCTAAGTGCCTCCTGACTTCTAGACAGAACCATCCAGCAAGTGCTCATTTGCTTGTAAACACAGCGTTGCCCCCAGCAGATTCTTTTGTGCCTTCACTTATGCTGCTTTCTCTGCCTGGCAAAATCCTACTTCTTCGAAGTTCATCCCGAGTGAGGAAGCTTTCCCTGTTCAGCCAGGCAAAGGTGCCTTCCTGCGCCTCTGTGGCTGTCCCCTTAGCAAGTGGTGGTCATTTCTACTGCAAAACCTTTATTGTTCCTCCTCGCCTTGCATCTTAAGTTGTGAATCCTGAGGCTGTGACTTCTGCATCCTTGTACATGCCCCAACAGCATAGGAAATGCCCAGAAACTTCTGGGGTGTGGATGACTCATTGTATGAATGGCTGAAATTGTAATCAAACGGGGAACTTGAATTCATTTGTGTGTTCTCAGCTTACTGCCTTTAAAAATAATCCTGTATTTCGTTTGAATTTTTTGTTTGTTCGTTTTCTTTTGTTTTCCCTAGTGAACACCCTCTACTATGTGCTTGGCCCACTTGACAAAGAGAAAAAAAGATTATATTTAAATACATTTGGGGGGAGTTTTTTGTTTTGCCTTTTTAATTTCAAAGGATCAGGCTCGTTTGCTCCTTACAGACTTCTTGGCATCTTTCTTTCCACATGGTCTTTTTGCCTGGTCTGGCCTTCATTCAACTCCCTCTAAAGGGTCTGCTATAAACAATGATTTTTGTGAGGTTGTGTGTTCTTTGCAGTGAAAACCCGCCTTGTTTTCTGTTGCTAGGCAACCCCATTCCAGCTGCCATTGAAGAAATGTGCGGTGGTGGGAAATGGTGGGATTCTGAAGAAGAGCGGTTGTGGCCAGCAAATAGATGCAGCAAATTTTGTCATGCGGTAAGAGAGAGCACCACAGCGTGGCCTCCGCCTTCTCACTCCCTGTCCCCCTCCCTCCCGTGAGCCCTGGGCCTTTCAGAACCGGTCACTTGTCATTAATCAGCCGAGGCCTATTCTTTAGCTTCCCTCAAGCTCATGCACAGTGGAGGTCAGGAGTGCTCAGGGCAGTGAGGGAAATTCCCCGGATGAGGTGCAGCACTCCCCAATCCCAGGGCTCTCGAGGTACCCACTCTGCCCCCTCATAAGGGCAGCCAGGAAAAGTGCGGACACTCCTCTTCCATTCTCCTCAGTCTGGCGCTAAAAACTTTCTAAATTGCTCTTTCATTAAGGCTAGCTCCATATGAATAAACATTTTAATGTATTAATTTATTCTGTACCCTTTTCTTCCTAGTTTTTCACAAAAGCATTTGAAAGTAGCAAGTGGGATTTGAAGAGGGATTCCATGTGTTCGAGGCTAGGAAAATGGGAAAGGAGGAGGGGGAGTAAGCTTCAGACAAGGAAGGAGCTTGGTCAAGGCCTGAGAAGAGGGTGAAAGCAGATCCAAGGGGAGGAGGAGGCCCTGCAGGTTGCAGGAGGGAACTGTTGAGCGCGTCCAGCCCAGGGCGGATCCGAGGCTCTCATGCACCGGGCACCTGCTGACACTGTTGGTGATTCTGAACACACATGATGGCCTTAATGCAGCCTTGAGATCAGGGGAGAGAGAAGACAGAAAGTGACAGCACAAAGGGCTGTGGCTAGAGAGCAGGGGAAGTAAGGCACGGTGCAGCCTGGGCAGGAAGGAAGTGGGCTCTGCCCTGTGTGAAGGAGAGAGGAAGGCCAAAGAGTGGGCCTCCCAAAGCCAGGGGGAACTGGTGGGGAAGAGGAGGAAGAAATGGGTGGGAGGAAAAGTCCAAGAATGGCCCTTCGAAGTATAACATTTCGGAGCTTGCCTTATCCAGGGGGATGATTAAACGTGTTGTGGAAAACGGAACATTTGCTACTGAGGAGGTAATGGGACAGTTGAGATTAGACTCTACGGGGGTCTTTCAGGTCAGACTGAAAAAGGACCGTCAGCTAAGGGCCGAAGGGCTCCATGACCAGGGAGGGTGAGGAACCCAGCAACACAGAGGGCTGGAAGCTGAGCAAAGGAGGGAGATTTTGTGTTTGTGTGTTTTTTAAGGATAAATAAGTAATGGAGTGGTTGAAGATAGCTGAAAGAACCCTGAACCACCCCTGAGCACTGGGCTAAGGGGGATAAAAGGACTGTTTTAGGGGTTTTGGGGGAAACCATTTTCTTGGGGAAGGCCAAATTCCCGCTTAGATGAGGCAAGAGGGCTCCTGGAAATAGTGTCTCACTTGGCAAAAGCTGGGACAGGGTAGGGACATCCTTACCTACTTTTCTTTTATGGAGCACTCTAGCATATTTTTTCTGGTGTATGACTGTCCTTTCACCTCTATTACAATTTTTTTGCAATATATACAAACAGTAGGAGAATGGGGGGAAAGGGTAGTTTTCCTAGTTCAAATCAATGAGGCATCTGTTTGCTGTGCACTTTCTGTGTATTGGGCTGTAGGCTGGTTCTGGGGATGGTGTGTCGAAGGATTCCGAGATGGGCTTTTGTCCTGGGCATGTGCTTTGGAAGCCTGCCGATGTGGGTGGCAGGGGCAGTGGGAGCTTCTGAGGAACAGCCCTGTCTGCGCTGAGCCCTTGCTTGCTTCCACTTTGGGGGGGGGGAAGGGCATTTCTAGGGCTGTAATGTGGGGAGGACAAGGGAGTCATGGCAGTGTCATGGCAAATAAGTGTATGTGGGGGGATATTGAAGCCACAGGACTGGATGAAGTCACACGGAGAGCAGGGTGGCATGAGATGGGCAGTGGCCCTGGGCCTGCTCTGGAGCCCACTCCAGTACTTTGGCTTTAGGTGAGGCCGAGAAGCCAGCGGAGAGCCCAGAGGGTTAGCAGGACAAGCCTTGCCCTTGTCGGTGTCTGAGACCTACAGTATATCACGTTACCTTTGCTGGAGCTCAGCTCTCTGATATGGTCGAGAAAGGGCCCTTCCTGTTGTGGCCTCTCTGGTTCTCTCTGTGGTTCTCTGAAGGTGGCATGATTGTAACAGAGGCTACATTGCTTACTTTAAATTTTCAAATTGCTTTTGAGTATAAGTTTATTTGCTCTTTCCAAATGAGGGAGATGGTATAGATAGTATTAAGCTCACAGGTTCAGAGAAGTTAAGTGATTTCAAGTGGCCTTAGTACATGGTAGAAGGAGGCAGTACAATAAATATTTTCTTCTATTATTTTTTCTATTTGAGTCTGTGTATATGTGTGTTCTCTTAGGAAGTGTGTGTGTGTGTCTATGTGTGTGTGTGTGTGTTCTCTTGGGAAGATGACTGTTTTCAACTTAACATGTAGAAGACCTAAGCCCCTTAAGGGATTATCCAGCAGTACAGTATTGATCCCAAATAAACAAGACTGTTGACCTTGTCCAGCCGACTGTTGATATACCCAAGTTCAGAATTAATGAGCAGCTGTGATTTGAGTGCCCAATGCAGTATGAAGCATCATGTTCACAGAATGATTAGAAAAGTGAGGCTCGAACAGAATTCAAAGAAGATAGTGTTGTAACTAAAACTATGTATTTTTGTGCCTTTGATTAATATCAAAAACTGTACTATTTCTATGTTGCATTTGAAATTTTAACAAGCCTTATATAGGGCTCCTGATATGGGAGTAGTAAATGTTGATAAATTATTTTTAAATTATTATCTGGCCATTTACAGATCTACTTGTGAGTAGTGAATACACATTTTAGGTGGCACACTTAGAAAACTGAGAAAGTATCCTATTTTCAAAATTAAACACTCAGTGAGTAAATGTAGATTAAGAAGCATGTGGCCAGTGTGATCTTGGACTGTAGGGTACACGGACAGATGAAGTGGGAAAGGCGACCCCAAAATAGCCCTGTCTGTACATAGTGATATACCAGATTACAGTTCACGCTGTCTTCTGGGACTATAATGTAAAAATTCCAAAATTTTCTTTGCTTAGAGGTGTTTTCAGACACATCTTCTAAAATGCTAAAAGTCAGTTTCCTATTTATCAAAGTGCATATTTGCCGTATAATCAAAACCCACACCTTCAAAAATAATAGTGTTGACTTCAGTATATCTGGAAGGCCTCTGAGACAGAGATAACAGTGATTTTATCTGGGAGAGGAACTAAGTGTGCTTAGGGTCACAGTGACAACAACATTCTTTTGGTGCCTTTTGAGTTATGCTCACATGGATGCTTTGCGTACTTAAATATATGAATATAAAATTTTAAAGTAATTTTGTGATTTTTCTGTTTAAACTTTTCTCCACCGAGCCCATTCTTCACCCGCTTCTACTTCCCAATTCAGATATTTATTTCTTGCCAGCCCTGGGATCAGATCTTTTAGGATCATGAGCACTGTTACTAAGACGCTTTAGCCATTAATATCTGCTAATTGTGCCAACAAGCAATAATGCAAAGTTTGAAACATTTTTACACAATTATGCCTCATTAGAAACAATTTGACTATATTAAATGTGCCTTTTATGTAAATCTATGTAATTATCAATTTAGGAGCTGAAGAGCTAAAATTATAGTGTGCTTTTCCTAAGAAAAGAGATATAGGAAATTGTCTTAGATATTTGCACTTGAAGAGAAGGTTCACCTAGAAGTTAAGGGAGATATTTATACCAAAATCCGTTGCTATGATATTCTAGAAATACATTCATAAACTTTGCTTTTATTATCAGGCCTAACCAATATCTGCAAGTTTTCTTGAGCTTTTATTCAGTGGTAGGGAGTTTGAAGGGATCCAGACATAAGCACCATAGAACATACCGAAAATCAAAGTATTTACTCGTGGAAACCATCTTGTTTGATTTCAGGATGGCAAAGCAGATCAGCAGCACTTCTAGCAGTGTTTAGAGTTTATAGTTTTAGTTCCATGCAGTTGATTCTTAGGTGTTACCAAAGGCAATCAAAAACAGAACTTCTTTTAGAGACATGGGTCTGAATTTTAATCTGTTTCATCTTTATCTTTACAAAGCTCTTTTGAATCCCCAAACCATAGTCTGTACCACAGCCTAGTGAACCTGAGTGTAAAGTCATGAGTTCACTCCCTTGTGAGGCTCCTCACACCGCTGCATAGATGTGGTGGCAGTACTGACCTGTAGATGCCCACAGTGCTCTGTGATCAGCTCTCTCCAGCTCCCCACGAAGCCCTCTGTGTTTGTTCTCAGTGACAGACAGACTGACCTGTGGGTAGTTGGCAGAATGAACCAGTCTGTCATTACTCACGAGGAGATGAAAGGAAGACTCTTAAATCAACCAAGACAAGTTCCTGCCTGGGATGCCCTGATGTGGTAGGAATCCCAGAGTAAAAACAAAACAAAATCAGGGAACTCAAGCTGATCAGTTGAGTGGGCACATGGCCGATTCCATCTCCAGGGGCACATGTGGAGGGAAAATTAATGTGGTGTGATCAAAATATACAGTAAACGTTTAAAAAAATTACAGTAAAAGATATATGGACATTAACCCTCAAAATACTTCCCCTCTCTTGAAATATACTTATCGCGTTATTCTTGCCACTTTCTAAAGAAGTTCTGGAAGTCATCTTTTGTGAGGGTCTTTCATAAAAAGACCATAGTGTGTCTTCTCCCATCTTATTCACCGGATCTGGCACCATATGACTTCAGGCTCTTCCCCAAAGTAAAAATGACCATAAATGGTAAATGTTTTAACTCAATTCAGGACATCGAGGCTGTGACAATACAACTAAAGACACTCATGAAAGAGGACTTCAGAACTGCTTCAGAAAGTAGCAAGAATGATCGGACATGTGTATTCAAAGAAGAGGAGAGAGAAGAGGGGGGATTAATGGCAATGTGTTTTTACTGTAATAAATTTAAAAATGTAAACATTCACCATGGTTTTCATTCACACTTCATAATAGCTGGCAGAGACCTTAATGTTTGTAAGATAGCATTATCTGCAAATATGATTGGTTTGCTAAAGTTATAGGAAGTTAGATTTAACCTTATGTGGCAGAAGTCAAGTTAGGCATGTGGGTTGAGAGGAGAAATCAGGACACAGAAACAAAAGAAAGCTTAATGGAAAACTATAGCCTTATTTGAGATTTTTCAGAAATAATAAATGTATATTTATTTCCATAATATTTTTGGTTGTGACATTTTTGAGTTTTTACAGTGTGAGGCATCAAGGGAGGGACTTTCTATACATTTGTCTTAGTCCCTCCAATAATTCAATCAGAGGGGAAAAGTCTTTATCTTCATCTTATGTAATGTGGAAACAGAGGCCAGGCAAATGAATTAACTTGCCTAATGTGCCCTGGGCAGAAAGCCATAAAATCTGGATTTGAAATGGCCGTATTTTTTCATTGTACATGTTCATAAGACATTGTGGGCCAGAAAAATAATCAGGGTGCCGGGGTGGTGGTTTGAGGGTGGGAGTAGCAGGACTGTTGGCCTCGCTAGGAGAACATTACCACTTTCCCTTAGAGGAACTGGGGTGGTGCAGGCTCATTGCACTTCTTTGGGTGCCATGTCTTTATGTCTCACCACTAATCACTACACAAGAGCCAGAAAAGTCAGACATGCATTGATTTAAGTAAACAGTACATTGCCCTGAATGTACTATTATCATTTATATTTTGGGAAAAGAAAGAAAAACATAGGAAAGTATAATTCCTGTGTCCCTTGAGGTTTGCAGTTATGCAGAGAACACTGTCAGGTCTGTGTCCTCTACCTCCCGAGCCCTAATTTCGAGCCTAAAATCTGTCCTACCATCTCGAATATTTTAAGTGGAATAAATACATTCTAATTACTGTCTCATTTGTTTGGTAGATCATTTACCTTTGTAGCTGACATTTTCTTTCTTCTAAAATAAAACTAGTTTTTTGACAGCATTTGAAAGATGTCGATGGTTAATTAGTCATCTAATGTCTATTAAAAAGGAAACGTGGTAAAATACAGTTATTTGTGAATTGAGCTAGAATTAAAGTTCCTATTTGTGCCATTAAAGATGACTTGATTTAAAAGTACGAAGTACTTCTGAAATGCTTTTTCTTGTGTCTCTAGATGCAATCTTCCTCCCCTGTCAAGTGAATACACTAAAGATGTTGGATCCAAAAGTCATTTGGTGACAGCTAATCCCAGCATAATTCGGCAAAGGTAAGAGTTTATGACCTCTGTTTGTGTGGAACTAAAGAGGAAGGCTTTTGAAGTATTTAGCATTTTAAAGGCAGTGGGCATGATTCAGTTTGGGAAACAAAGAGGAAATTCATCCGTACAGGTAGGTAGGATGAAGGAGGGAATTGTAAATACACGAAGCAGGGTTATGGAAATCCAAAGAGTACTTTGTGCTTTCTCTGGTATTGTTTCTTGGTGTTATAGATAG
The DNA here is from genome assembly GCA_004026905.1 of Hystrix cristata. Taxonomy (NCBI): domain Eukaryota; kingdom Metazoa; phylum Chordata; class Mammalia; order Rodentia; family Hystricidae; genus Hystrix; species Hystrix cristata. Next base: position 45,967 of record PVJO010002582.1, read on the forward strand.
TAGACCTAACATGAGGATCAGTGGTTTTGCTCAAAGAAGCAGCACCATATCCTGCTTATTACCACTGCTTTGAGTTTGTTGGTTTCAGTCCTGATTTATTGATTGCCAGCTGTGAACCGAATTCACAAAACACAGTAAAGAAATGACCAATCTGCTGAGTGCATTGAAATAAATAATATTGTCAGAATGCACAAAAATATGTGATTATAGTGATTATCTTTTTATACTACATCATATCAGTAATATAAAAAGCTACTACTTGGAGGAGCTGATGGAAATTCTTGTTCATCATCAGTCCCATAAAGCTCTGCAGCTGCTACGGGAGCTTCTAAGGGTCAGTCCCTTTGAGGAAGCACATCTCTGAGCTTGCAGCTGTTTCTGAGGACTGCGTTGTAGAATGGGTCCATTTCTGAGGGAAGAAGAGCTAGATGTTGTCTTTTAGATCTTCCGTGTACCTAGTGCTGAGGAGTGAGATGCCCTTGTGTTCTGGGACTGGGTACTTGCTATCTGAGAAAGTCCATCAAGTGGACAGCACATGTGTTTATACTTGTTTTGGTTCATAAGTAAATAGTCTCGTGAAATAAATATCACAAAATTCTATCAGTTGGCTTTTAATTTTGCAAAATACTCCCAAAATGTATCGGTTTTTTGTCAGTAATGGGTAAGATTGTTTTCTACACTGAACACAAAAATTGTATCTATTGTTAATCTTTTAAATTTTGTCAGTGTGGTTGAGTGAGAAGTGATTTTTTTTTACTTACTTTGCATTTTTATGGATATAAAATGGTCTGAGTCGGTATTGACTATTAGTATTTCTTCTTTGAATTGCCTGTTTGTATTTTTTCTTATATTTGCTTCTTTCTTTAAAAAATACTTTCCTATTGATATATAGGTACTGTTTATATTATAGACTTTACGTCTTTTTTTATTACATGTAGCATATGTTTTCTATTTTGTCACATATATTTTAACTTAATGCTGTATTGTTTGAAATGTTTTATGCAGTGAAATTTGTTAGTCTTTTATAACTTCTTTTATTAAAAAAATCTTTCTTGGAGCAGTTTTCTTTGCCCCATGACACTCCCTTTAAAAATATTATCCTATATTTTGTAGTTCATTTATAATTTAATATTTCATGTTTAAGAAGTGTAATCTATGTGAATGTATTATTTTTAAAAGAAAGTATATATTCATTATAAGAAACAAGTACCAGGAAGAAGAAAACACAGACATGTTTTTCTTTGATTAATTGAAAAATTTTTATTTTCAAATACTTATAGATTCACAGGAAATTTGTTTGCCAAAACAGTGTACAAGAAGGTTCCATGAACTCTTTACCCAGCTTTCCCCAAAGGCAACATCTTGTATAACCATAGTTTACTACTTTGACCATTATTTTGAGTTGGGAATAAAGTAACTTTTAAAGAGGAATATAAATTCTTGTGGAGTGGAATGAAGCATTTGGAAGATCCTGTTTTTGTCTTTGTTTCTGTTTTTCTACCTAAATATGTGGAGTTGGTGGTCAAATTTAAAAAGAAAACTGGATAAGAGTATTAAAGCAAGATGACTGAGAGAGAGAAGGAAGGAAGGAGAGAGACAGGGAACGTGGTTGTTTTTGAAGAAAAAATACAAAGAAACAAAAGAAGGCCATGGTCAAAAATTAAATATGGAAGAGGAAAGCAAACTTCTTGGTAACAACTTCGATTCAATATGAAGGAAAAAAACACACAAACAAGCAAAACCTGCTGTTAGTAACATTGGTAAATAATAAACATTCCTATACGCCAGGTTCCAAAATGTACATTTCCTTGGTTTATCCTCAAAATAGTCCTCCTTGGTATAAATGGATCGTGCATTTTTATGTGCAAAGAGAAGAGAGATTGCTCTAATATGGCAGCAGTCTATTCATCATTTAACTTGTTGCTATTGTTCTTTCCTTCCTTTGCTGGTTTTTGCGAATGGAAAGCAGCAGGAAGGATCAATTCATGAGGTTATTCTTCATCAACATACAACCTCTAACTCGCTGGACTTCAAACATGTTTGTTCAAGTAGCCTTTAAAATAATGTTTAAGCCCATCATCTCATTGGTTCTTTTCAAATTATCTAGTATTTTTGAAATAAGGTTAAATTGTTGCCAAGTATAAATTTACAGCACATTATATATTACGTATATGCTTTAAGTAGATATTGTCAAAATTTCGCAAGTGTGGATTTAGCTGTTTTGATGTTACAGGTCCTCATGTCAAAGTCAATGCTCTTTGTCCAATTAATTTGTTAAGATAACTTCCTGTCACTGAAGACTGCCTTTTTAAATTCAAGTAAGTATAACAGTGTCACCTACTATAAGCATCTCACTTTCTGACATGAAATTACTCAACATGTAAATAAGGTATGGGGAACTGCGGAGAGTTTGTCCCTTGGATAAGATAAAGCACAGTCCCTTGCTGTTTCTTCTGGAAGTATCTTTGCCTTTTGTCCGCAGGAGATATTCCCCGAGAAGGTATTTTTGGAAATAATTCTTGGGCAGCCTCATGGTTTTTGTCCTCAGGCAGTTGCATCATTGCATTATTTGGGGGAATAGGAACAATAGTTTTCTTTTGTGAGGCGGAAAAAAGGAAAATTATGAAAGTAGAGTTTGGAAAAGAAATTTTTAGATCGTCAATCTTGAACAAAGAAATTTTAGAAAAGTATATGTGGGGTGGGGATTTAGCTCAGTGGTTAGAGTGCTTGCCTAGAAAGCGCAAGGTTCCAAGTTCAATCCCCGGCACAAAAAAAAAAAAAAAAAAAAAAAAAAAAAAAAAAAAGAAAAGTGTATGTGTGGAAGATCGTGGGAAGAAGGAAGACTGAAAAGGAAGTTCCATAAGGTCAGAGTTCAATCCTTCAACAGATATTTTCTAAAATCTGTTGTGGAACAGGGAATACCAAATTGAATGAACACATATTCAAGCCCCGAAGTCAACAAACATACCTGTCGTCTTTACATCTGTGGAAGGGCCTTTATAAATTTCAGGGACCCCGCCGAAAATTAATTAAAAAATTTTCATCAGCTTTTTGAAGCGCTCCACTACTCACAAAAGGGTTAACATTTTCTGGTTCCACCTGAGGTATCCTGTGGTAACTTGATGAAAAGAAGAAATTCGAGTTCTCAAAGTTCGTTTCTCAGTTTTCAGTAGAGCTGAAAATTCAGTGAGACATTTTGCCTCAGTCAGGACTTTAGGATATTTATTCCCAGAGATGAGATGTATTTAGATGAAACGTTGCTAAATAAAAACTGAAATTTAATTGATTATCCTATCATGACATTAAGAATTCCTTTTTGAACTTCAAGGTGGACCAATTTGGGAAATGATTGCTATTGGTACCCACTTAGAAAGATTGATGAATCTGTTGCATGTTTCCTTACAGACTAACAGAGGAAATAGAATAGAGACCAGTAGCTTGGGGCCAAGAATCTTTTACCTGTGCTCTTACACCCTAGAACACTGCTTGGCATACAGGACGTGCACACTAATTGCTTATGGAAAGAATGAATACGTCAATATATACATTATAAGATCTGCCCCAAAGTGAATTTCTGGTTTAAATTGTCTATTAAAAGGAAAGTTAATTATTTTTTTTTTTTTTGCCGCCAGTATAGTTTATATTCTTGGGTGGATGAGATTAATTTTAGTAACAAATATTTCAGAATGGTTTTACTGGAATGCTTATCTAAACTTTGGTTACTCTTTTTTAAAAGTTGACATGAATTAGAAAAACATAAAGGCTCTTAGGACAAATGGAGTAAAAATCATGGTGAATTCACCTTTATGATTTGTAAGTGTGTAAGTTTTAATTGACTAGAATGATGTGAAAATCTGATACTTATTTTGAGATTTCCAGTGTCATATATAGCCTGAATCATTTTTTTTCCTGTACAAGTGCAAGAGATTTTAGCCAATGGTTATTGCTTCTGATTTTACTAAAAGAATTGGGAGCGTGGAGATAATATCAGGGAGAACAATTCTTCATTTTATTTATGGGCTTTTAGAAAGTAATTTGAGCTTTAAGAAAAGTAACTTGGATCCCAAAAGTTTATAGCAATTTGTCTCTAAAATTTTGTGACTCATGTTTCAGATTGTGTTTGTAAAACTTCCATCTCTTCTCTCGGACTTCTTTCTTTTGTTCTCTCCAAACTCAAAGGCTGCACAGTCATTAATAGCCACGTAGTCTGACATCTGCAGTGATAAAAGAGAATTTGAAGGCAAGTTTTAAAACTGGAATTAGAGGTAGGAAGTAGATGGAAAAGAGATGTCCCTAAAAGGTACGGCTTTATGGAGTTTGTGCCTGAGAGGCAGTATTACATAGTGGTAAGAACACAGGTGGTAGCTTTAAACAGATGTGTTTCCAATTCTAGTTCCAGTAAGTACTTCTACTTCCTAGCTATGTAACCTTAGTTACTTAATCTCCCTTCTGTTACTGAGAATAAAATTGTTTACCTTAAGGATTACTGAGAAGTATACATGAGATATGTAGATGCCTCCAGGAGAAGCCTTTCTGACTGATAGCCAAAATTGCTACTCAAGAGGACTCTCCTAGAACACTTTGTTCTTGGATAAAACATATCTTCAATGCATTATAGAGCTCGTCAGATTTAGGGAAATCTACACACCCCTCAACAACAACAACAACAACAACAACAACAACAACAACAACAACAACTGCTACACACAGCAGAAAATCAGGGAACTAAAACCAGACTAATCACTGTAAACTGTAAAGCTCAGATAGCACAGTTGAGAACAGGAGGTTGCCGTGGGACAGCCACACTGTGCCCCTGGTAGCGTTCCTCCTCCAAAGCTAGTGTCCCTGGAGAACAGTCAGAAGGGTATGGCATTTTAACAGAGAGTGACACAGCATTCTTCTCATCATACTGTCTTGGTTGAAGCAGTCAGAATCCCAACCGGGTACAAGGGAGAAGGGTTCGCGCATAGATCCATGTTTGTGAAGAGGAGTTTCGAAATCACACTGTTAGCAGAGTGCATATGATAGGAGATGCTGTGGAGGTCATCGAGGCTGCCCTCTGGCCATGTAATTGATATCCTGCAAATATTCAAAATACACTCAGTCCCTTCATGGAGACCGGTGAGACCTACCCCATACAGCGTGAATTTGAGGGCCCAGGATCTCCAAACAGTTGAAAGATGAGACATAGACAATAAAAACAAGAAAAGCATAACCTAGAAACAAAAAATACAGCGGAGAGTATCCAAAAAGACAAAGTTGATTATTTGACAAATCTAGTACCATTAGTAAACCATTGATAAAGCTGATAAATAAAAATTATTTAAAAATAGACTTTTCATTTTTTTCTATGAGTCCATTTTAAACACCGTGGAAAAACCTTAGTGTACACACACACACACACACACACACACACACTACATGCACAGACACATACGCAAAACATAAATATACACAATGAATAATTTGGAAAAAAAATCTGTAATCATATAAAAATACATCAATGATTTTGTGACTTACATATTAGTGGAGTATTCTGTATAGAATAATATTCATGAGTAGTTTTAATAAATGGTAAGATACTCATTATAATACCATAGGTGAAAAATAAACATATAAATGCATAATACTTTTATATAAAAAATTACATGCATCAAAATCTCTAAGGAAATAATAATTTCCACAGTTGCTGTAAAAGTTTATAATAGGGAAATGCCACTTTTAAATGCAGTTGTTATTTTATAATTTTTCTTAATCTGAGCCCAGTCTGACAGAATAGCAGCCGCATGAGTCAGAGGGACAGATAACACAAATGAAGCCCCGATTGTGCCTGTGCCGGTTCCCGATCTTCCAGATGTAAGTGAAAGTAGCTTGAACCTCCAAATGTGTGTACTGACTTTAGGTAGAAAGTTCTTTTCCAGTAACACTGTCCAGAGAGCAAACGAGGTAAACGTAACGCCCAGCGCCTTGCACCTAACACAGAATAGTTACTTTATGAGTGTCTGCTTATCTCCTTCCTTTTCCTTCTGTGAAACTCCAGTCATCAGTCTTGGGTGGTAGATCTGATCAAATGTTTCTCTGACACCATCACTGCCAGGCATTGGTGGCGCACACCAGTAATCTCAGCACTAGGGGAGCTGAGTCAGGAGGATCAGCCTGGGAGACACAGTGAGTTCAAGGTCAGCCTGACCTGCATAGCAAGACCCTGACTTAAAAAAAAAAACAGTGTCATTAGTACATAATTATTAAATAAATACTGGAGTAGCCTAAATTCTCATGGTACTTCCATACAGACGCCCTGAGAGTAGCTTGCATCCTAGTGAAAAAACATTAGGGTGTGGCCCAGCATGGGTACTGGATTGAGCTCCAATAGGATGTTACTGACGTGTCACATATGGAGACCACTGGGCCAATAATTTGCGCCTGTTTTCTCCCACGCAGCTCTCCTCACCTTCTTTTTAATGTTTGCATCAGTTGTGTGTTTTCCCTGGTCAATAAGTAGCACATTGGGAAGTTCCAGTTTCAGTGGGAGAAAAGGTGGGCAGCAGAGAGCTTTCTGAAATCCGGTGGGGCAGCCTTGGCTGTGTGGTGATGTAAGATAAGTTCCTTAACCCCTCTTTCACATAGCGCGGTAGGAAAACATTTCCTAGCACCAGAATTCTGTTTTCCAAGTGTTCTTTGTGTGTGTGGAACTATTTCTTACTGACTTTTGAGGTTTCAGAGAGAGTCTTAAAGGCCTCGCATTGGGTTCAAAGTTGGATGTGAATAATGCAGAAGTGTGGGATTGTTAGAATGCACCCGAAGAGAGGAAGTGTGGAGAAGAGAGGGGATAAACAAGGGGAAGGACCAGGTATGAACTCTTTGGGAACTGTAGGCAGGTTGGCTAGAGAAGAACAGAAATACTTAAAATCAGTTGTAAGTTGTTTTTCTGGAAATATGAATCCTGAGGTTATTTCTCCTTCATCCTTTCTCACCTGTTTTGGTTTTGCAGATTTGTAATATATGCATGCATTTTCGTATATGGTATTCATGTGTGTACACATGTGTGTGTGTGTCTTTATGTGTCTGTGTGTAGATAGTGAAGGGACTGCTGTGCTGCATTCATTTGGGATCAGCCATGGTAGCCATGTGTGTATATAAACGGTGAAGAGACTATGTCTCATTCACGTGGGATCCGTCATGGTTTGTGCTCTGGATAATGGCTCTGAGGGGGCAGGGACAATCTGGAAAATGTCACCCTCCTGGAGATTTTCAGAATGAAATCTTGGCAACTACTACATTTGTACCGACTGCCGCCCACTTTGGGATGTAGAGACACCTTTAACTCACAAAGATGTGTTCCGACCAGCCCCGACATTTGTGTCCCAGCTTAACTGTAGGAGGCAGGTTACGTGTGAAGTGTGAAACTGGCTGATTATCTTACAAATTCCATGTGTGCCAAGAGCGTCTGTGGGCAGCATGCTAGAGGTCCGTCTGTGAACACTTCCATTTCTCAGAGCTGATTATGCTTTCGGTGATTTCACATCGTTGAGCTGTTAATGAACTTTCCTAATTATACTTATGAAAAAGGATGAGAGTAATGATTATTAGTATGTATGTGAATACTTCTATAGTCTCTGAAAATTACTTAATTTATATTTGCAGTTAATTTTACGGGTGACTATGAATCATGTGAATTAAATGGAGCCTAGTTTCAGGAATTACTCATCGTATTATTTGATTATATATGGGCTTTGGCTGCTGAAGTCATCAAATCATGTATTTTCAGAAAAGATTTGCTTTCCAGCTTGAATTGTAAGAACATGTCTGTAAATTTCTATTACTAAATCGCTTTATTTAATAGAATGCTTTTTCTTTCTTCTCTTCCTTTCTGTTTTTCCAAAGCTTTGGTGTTGATTGGTGTGTAAATCAGGATGTGCATTTTTAGTTTAAATTCTCACTATTAGGTCATCTTGGGAGCTCTCTGTGACACACACCTGCAGACACAGACAATGAACGAGGAGTATCTCAAAGATCAGAATCACAGTGTGCATTATTGAGAAGGGCAGAATGTCAGTGGGTGAAACAGGTGTCATATTTGATAAATATTGCGAGTATCCTGGGAGACCAAGCCTTCAACGCACACATGGGCCTGCAGTGGACACTGAAGAGCCACACTCCAGCAGCCTCCGTGGTTATAGCTGTTCTCATGCTATTGTCTCGGCTGAGTTACTTGCATTGTTGGCCCTGCATATGTTAAGTTTGATTGACATTTAAAACGTCTCTGGAAAGATTGAATACTTCCTGCATATAGAGAAAGGTGGATAGAGCAATGAGGTGTAAATTTGATTTCTAAGCCAATTATTTCAGAAAAATGAGAGCAGTTTTATGTCTTCCGCAAAAGCAAGTAAAGAGAAAAGACACACAAGTAAATGAAGGTTTATTATAAATAGTTACCAAGATGTATGCAAAGACGATTAAAATGCAAAGAAAGAATTGCTCCTTTCCTTGGAATGGATGAAAGAAATGTCAGAGCAAAGAGGCTCATGCAGGACTGTTCACAGCACTGTTGTAATCCGAGCAATCTGGGAGGTTGGGGCAGGAGAATCAAGAGTTGAGGTCCAGCCGGAGCAACTTAGTGAGACTCTATCTCCCCTTTTAAAAATAAACAAATAAATAATTTTACAAGGGGCCTGGGAATGTAACTCAGTGCAGAGGCCCTGGGTTCAATCCCCAGTACTGCATGAAACAAAACAAAACAAAAACAAAAATCGCCCTTTGTTTTATTGGCAGTACTATTTGTCCTTTATTATTGCCAAATAGTGCAGTATCTTAGATTTCGTGAAATATGATTTCTTTTAAATAAACAGTATCTTCCAGTTACTGGGAAATAAAAATGATTAGGAAATAAAAGCGTGAGCAAACGTTTAGAGAAAAAGGGACTCAGGAAGGCAAACCCTGAGCCCAGCGGGGCCGCCAGGTACTGTACGTGGCACCGACTCCAAGGAGGCGAGGATACAGACATTGGCATCGTCTTGAGTTTTCGGTGAAATCATCTGTGAGAGGCAATTTAAATGATTTGCTCCGCGAAAGACTGAAGCACAGAACAGAGGCTTGAACCTGGGCGTTGAACTCTTTTCTTGGGACATAGTTGGAGAGATGCCACCTAGGGGTTCATAGTTGCCATCACAGCTTAGCCTTTTCTCATGGGGACGCAAGGGACAACTCCGAGAAGTCTGTGAAGAGTTTAAAAGGGAAGGGGAAGATTCAGCGATTGGTTATGACTTTGTATTTCAAAGATCTGACAGTAACACAAAGTATGAAAGGGTGAAAGAATACATGCTCAATACACATTAAGGAAACCTATTATTCTGTATAACTATACATGCTAATAAAAATTTGTAAAGTTACCCAGACATTTGAAAGAGAGGGGAAACTTAAGAGTGCTGCAGAATAAAAATCACACTGTCGTAATCCCCGAGTGTGTGAATCGGCAGGAAAAACCCACAGGCTGCTGCAGGTAATACAAGGAACCATTTTGTTAAGGTATAATTGAGAAGCTCTCCTATTTCTGGTTGGTTTTGGAGCTATTTAAAACAGAAGCATCCTGTCACCAAATAATTGCTAGTAGTGGTAGCTTTAACTAAACCCTAACCATGTCCTATCTGGATAAACAGCAATTACGCTTTTCTAGGATAAATTGTGATTACTCTCCTCCCCGGTTTCTCTCCTTCTATCACCATTCACTTTTTTACAGTCAATTTTCACAGCCAATTATCTCCTGATATTTTGACTGTGAGGCCTTCTTTAAATTCTTGAAATTACTGTGCTTCACATGAGGCCGAATTGTATTCTATTTGAAGTCACTTCTGCAGGGTGCTTGTGGCTGTGCGCTGCACCGTCCCTGCTCCGGGCTGCCCCTGCCAGCTCCACAGGACGGACCTCCACTCCTCTTATTAGTGACCACAGGGAGCTTATGAGCCACTTTCTCAGCTTGCTGCCTCCCTTTGCCCCTCATATTGCAATAGTTTCTGCTCTTTATTGCTTCCACCACCTTCCATTAGCCATGTTTAACAATCCGAGTGACAGCAGTTGGAGAGACCCATTCGGATGCCACTAGGAATTAAGAGACAACCCCAGCATGTCTCAAGTGAATTCACTCTCTGCATTTTTGATGACTGTACCGCTTCTTTTCCTCTTTCAGTCCTCCAGTACTTCCTTCTCATACCCCCACACCCCTTCCAGGTAATAATTGTGCTTTCTGGTTCCCTGAACAAATAGAAATAAGAAGGAAACAGCCGTGCTCTTAACTCACATCAGCCAAATCATCTTTGTCTGTGACCATACGCTATAGTCACTAAGAGCCCAGTGTCCCAATCCCTCCTGCCTGGAGTTAATCTGTTTCTCTTCCTTCCTGCCTCCTGCCTCCCTCTTTTCTTCCCTGCCTCCTTCCTTTCCACCTTCCTTGTCTTTCTTCCATTTCTAGGACAAAAACTACTTAAATGTTAGCCAGTTGTTTAAATAGCATTCAGCAGTCAAGTTTCATCTTTTTCAAGGAATGATGCCTGAAATTTTACATCTTCCAGTCTCTGCCCGATTCAAGGAAATCTTGGAATCACCTTCACCACCACCGTAGGAATTCCCGTCACCTTTTCCCGGTATTGGGTCTCCTAATTCCGGAACGTCACCCGATGCATCTTCTTTTTGGGGTGATTTTGTCATTTTGGTGGTGCACATTCTACAACAGCTTCCTAAGCAAAGTTACAAGGAAAATAATAGGTTATTCTGCTTTCATACCGGGTTGATGTTTTCCTGGTTTGGAAATTCTTCTGGCATTTTGAAGATGTTCCTCCAGTGTTTTCTAGATTCAGTGCTGCTTTGAGAAAACCGATGTTGTTCTGATTCCTGATCTTTTGTGAATGACTGAATTTTTACTTTCCCCTGCATTCCAATCCGGTCATCTTCCCTGTCACCCTCTCTTCTTCCCCTCCCTGCCCTCTGTTTGGAAATTTCACAGTGATGTACCTTGTTATTGTCCTGCATTTATGCACTGTGCTGGCCCTGAGGGGACTTCTTCAATCTGCAAGCTCAGGTCCTCCCATTTTGGGAATTTTCCTTGAGTTATTCCCTGGTCGTATTGCCAGTTGTGGTGAACAGTGGCCAGTTCTCCTGTGGCCTGTCAGCACCATGTGGTACATTTGATCCTTTTCGAAATTAGTGCTCTTTTTTGATTCACTTATTTCAAAAGTCACTTTGTCTCAGTAGCTTTTGCCAGTTTCTTCTCACCTCATAAACCTAAAATGAGTGGAGTCCAGGAATCTACCCATTATCTTGCCTTTTCTCTGTTTGCTCACTCCGCAAGATTTCATCCAGTCTGATTTCAGCATGGACTCTGGTACTCTAAAATTTGTAGCATGAGGAGGACATATTCCTTTACTCTCAGACTCAGGTCCCCAACTCACAGTGAGACTAATGTATTTGCATATCTAATAAGACTGTCGAATTTAAAATAACCAGTATGCCTAATCTCTCTCAGCCCCAAAACCTGGGTAGTCCAGTCTTATCCACCTCAAAAAATGGAAATCTCAATTTTCAGTTGCTCAGTTAAAAAACCCTGGTGTCTCTGACTTGGTAAATCTACTGCCAAGTTACGGTGGCCTACTTTCAAATGCTTTGACTATTTCTCATCTACTTCACTGTCACTCCCTCGGTCCAAGCCACCATAATATATCCCTGAATTATTGCAGTAGTCTTCCTATAAATTTTTATTCTTCCTCCCTTACCACTTGTACCACTTAATGGGTTATTGTCTCTCCACCATGAATTTCCTTTCCTGCACTTTGGTTTGTGATGCTGGAACTGGGACTTTACTAATCACATTTCTTCATAGCTAGTTCCTTGTGAAGGCCCCCAACGGGGAGCACTAAGGAGAGACCGTGGGATGCTGGTGAAGAGCGGAGGGATTTGCTCCTTGCTGTTGGCATCCTGTGGTTTCCTGACCCCCTAGTTTTCCAAAGAGCAGCCCCTCGCAACAGTACCTTTCCATAGCAGTCACTGAATCCAACTGGGAGTTTTTCCCAACTTGAAGCAGTCAGCGTGCGATAAGAGACTCTTATTCTTATCTTTTAATAATTTGGTATTTGCAAAACCACAGTGACCTGTTTAAGCCTAAAGCCCGTTGCACTAGCATAAAGTGGAAGAATTAGTCTGTAGTTGGCCACCCCAAACTCTTGGGCTTCCTCCCCTTTGTCAGGTGTTTCTTCCCACATGGGACTGGTTTTTCTGATTCGAATTTTTGTTCTAGTCTACAATTCTTATTTTCTGTGATGCTCTTCAGCTCGGGACAAGATGGTTTATACTAATTACCTTGATAAAATTATTTGCCTCCTGCCTATTTTAGAATGAAGGAGTTAGTGACAGGGCAGAATGGCGGCTCAGTTATTATGTCAAATCACGATTCCCAGCAAGGTGGGAATTTTTTGGTAAAGCATGAGCGGTAGTCTAATGCCATTATATATTCAAATACTCATATTTTGAAATTTTAAGCAATTCTTTTTTTATTTTCACGACTTGAATCACAGAGCTACAAGCTCAGCCCCATAGTTTTGGCTGTTGGGGATTTGCACATTTAATGATTTTTGGGAGTCGTTATGCTTTTATTGAAAGTGCCCCAGAACCTGGACCGGCCATGCTCAGGAGATCTTAATATTCATCGAAGATGAATTTGTGTTTTAAGAAAAATCTGAGTAACTCTGCTTTTCCTTAGCCTCACCCCATTTGGTACCCATCCTGCTTCCCAGTGACATTGTGCCCTTCGTTACAGGAGTCTTGGGACAGTGCCTTGTAATTCAGAACTCCGTAGTTTAATTTCTTCTGCCCATTCTTTTCTTCCTAAGATGACAGCAAATCATTTGATAAACAGACCTTTATTGAATATGGTTGGTGATGGGTTAATGTTTTATTCCTCAGTTTGTTTTTATGTCTTACCTGAAGCCACCTGGAGGAAATGAAATGCTTTAACAAAACAGGATGATTCTTAATCTGGAGGAATTGCAGATACCTTGACTGTCTTGGAGCTGGGGAATTATTTTCAGCAAAGGATTGAAAAGGAATTTTTAGCATCCTTTGTATCACACCGTCTTGATGGCTAGTTTTTCCCTGGGCTGACCTGTGGCCTCAAGATTAATGATGGTTTCTGGAGAACTGATGGGAGACGGACCCGACCTTTGGTATTACAGAGACCCACAGAGGGCAGGATCCAGCGCCTGCTGCTGTTCAGTAAGACCAGAGGCTCTTACGAGCTTGCCTTTTTCTTGGGTTACATCTCACTGCAGCCAATTCTGTGAAACAAAGAAGCCGCGTCTTTCCCATCTCTGCTAAATAATAACCGTTCCTGATACCGCTGAAAGCCCAGAAGGCAAAGTTTTCATCACACCGATTCTCATTAGGTAGAAAAGTTTTCTGATGAGAGCGTTTTGTGTTACTGTGGTTAGAGCGTGCAGTTATTTGTTCGACCAGTTATTATTAAATAAGTATTTGGAAACAGAGCTTCAAAGCTCTGAAAGATTGAAGCTAGTGGTTTTAGTGCTTGTATGGCTTCTGTTTTGCTTGACCCGGTTGCTGACTACATCCTTGAAACCATTTTCCCCCAGAGTAGCAGCATACCTCTTTTTCCTGTTTCATGTTAGCTTCCTTGGCTGATTTTCCCCCTTTCATCTACCACTGTAATGTTGCCATTTCCAGTGTTGCTTCCTGACTCTTTTCTTCCACACCGTATTTTCGTCTCTGGGGAGTCACCCAGGAGTTTTGCTTCAGCCATCACTGCTAGCAGTGCAGATCTGTCCCAGGCTTCCCCTGTCTCCTGTGCTGCAGGTAGCTGTGTGTCCTCCAGCAGCTCTGTTTGCCGCTCCCACGGGCCCCTCACATTCAGTATGTGCCCACAGCAAAGCGGGTTTCATGGCCATCAAAACTTGCTTGCTCCCGTGGTCCTCATCACAGTTATTAGCATCCTCCATCCAGTCACCAGGTTGGTGGCCTTTCAGTCATTCTTGTACCTCCTTACATCTACATCTACTCAACTACAAAACCCTGTCCATGTTGTTTTCGCGTTACTGATGATACTGTCTCAATGTTTTCCACCACTACACCTTTTTTCAGGCTGTAAGAATCTCTGACCAGAACTCAAATAGTGTCCTAAGATCTTTTTTTAAGAGTATAGATGTGTCCTATAAAATCCAAAATCAATATTCTTTACCGGCTCTGTATTTCCTGCTCCTCAATATAATCTCAGCTCATCCCCATACCGCTCTTTCTTGCTTGCCTCGAACTCCAGTGTGACTTGTCGCTCTCCGAGGAACCTGCTTGCCAGGACTTCTGAGCGTGTCCTCTGCCCAGAGTGTCCTTCTCATATTGTCCTTCTCAGGCCTCGTTCTCCAAAGGTGGTGACTGCCTTTCTCCTCTTCTTATTCTCAATGCCTCACAGAGTGTTGGGCTCCTACTGAGTGTTCACCAAGTATCTGGGCCAATAGGTGCCCTTTTTGAGAAATGCTCTATGCCCATGTTTCAGTTAAGTCACCTTGAATAAGTAGCCAAAAAAAAAAAATCCAAAACAAAACCCTACAGGAAAGTGAAAAATAAGGATAAGAGGAAAAAAAAAAAGACTAAACTCTTCTGGGAATTTCCACTAACAGCAGAAAGGAGGGGTTGGTTTGAGAGTCATAATCCTAAACTAAGCCTGCAGAACCAGAATAGCACAGAAATCTGGGAGAAGATGAGAAAAGTCTGTGACTCAACCCCAGTGACTTCACTGGCAACAAAATGCAGAAAATCCCAAAGCCATGTGAGCTTTCTTAGCTGGCGAGAGCCGTGTACTTCCTGCACCTCAGTGGTTCATCTCTTTCTTCATCCGCTTGAAAACCACGCTTCATAATACACCACCCTGCTGCAGACAGATAGTGGAAGAAGAGGCAGAAGTTCTTTGCAGGCTGAGATAAGTCAGAACTTCAGGAAAATGGGAGGAAGAACCTTTGAGTAGTGCAGCTCGAGGTACAATTTTTGTCTTTGCCACTGAATGAAAACCTGAATTCTGCGTATGGCTCTTTGGCTAGCAGACAACCTGCCGGCTGCAATAGAAAATCCTCTCTGAGTTAGTGGAAATATTAGATGAATGTTTGCTGGACACCAGACAACAGACTCAGGACTCGACGCTTCAGCGTTCTCGCCATGTCTGGGTCTAAGACGGAAGATGTATGTATAGCTAAGTGATCTGTAACTGCAGACAAAAGGATAACATTCACACTGTTTTGAAGCCAGGGTGGTTCTGAAATAAGTTTTCTGCTTTTTGTTTATTTTTCTATTACTTAAGAAGAATAATAGGAAAAATATTTAGCACAAAATCCTCTCCCCAAAAACACATGCTGCAGCACAAGAGAAAGTGACTGAGAGAGTCAGAGAAAAACACAAATAAAGAGGCTTTTCTAGGGGATTCGAAGAAAAGCTATCAAAGCCTTTCGTTGACACGCTTAATAAGAATTGAGCCACTGGGTGCAAGGAGTGGTTGGGGTGGAAGAAGGGAAGTTAAAAGTGCAGGGGAGAGGAGCGGAATTGAGTGTGAGCGGAACTGTAAGGAAGCAATGAAATTCACATGGGATGCTGTAGAAAGCACAGTTACAGTGCAGAAAGAAAAGTCCATAATATTTCCACTTTAAAAATGCAGGAGCCAAATTCTAAGAATTAAGACTTAGAGTCTCGTGTGATGGCACACACCTGTAACCCCAGCACTCTGGAAAGCTGAGGCAGGAGGATCACATGTTTGAGCCTAGCCTGGGCAATTTCATGTTTAGAGAGACTCTGTCTCAAAATAAAATAAAATAAAATAAAATAAAATAAAATAAAATAAAATAGGCTGGGGAGTAGCTCAGTGCAAAGGCACTGGGTTCAACCCATAGTGGAAAGAAAAAGTAGGGGGTATGGGGGGGGGAACCCTGATGAGATAAACAAGGTAAGAAATAAGATGAAGGAAGAGGAGAGGAGCCTTGTAAATTACAGGTTTTCTGAAGAAGACTCAAGAAAGAATTTTAACAATCATAAACTAGTAAGAAAAAAAAGATGTTTTTAAGAACTAAAAACTTTTCCAGAACTGGAATAGGACCTGGTATACAGATAGAAATACTCAACACATTCCAGGTCAAATTCATGAGCAATTATCCATATTTAAACATATTGTGGTAAATATTTACACTTCAAGGGTAGAAGGAAATATTCTGCCATCATCTCATCAGAAAAACATGATTTACCCATGAAGGAGTAAGCCCCCGGATAGTCTCAGACTTCTGTGTGTGAGTGAATTTCAGTACAGATGTCAGAGTAGGCACAGAAATTTGACAGCCACCACCCTCTATCTGCCAAGTTGTCTTGTATGTATTACTCGAGGACCCAGAAAACATATTTGTCACATGCCTTTGTTGAATTATTTTAATATAAAATATGTACAGTGCATTGAAATATATGTGTATGTGTTATGAATATATACTACAACTGACAGACAAATACTGAAGAATAAGAAATTTACAGTAGAAGATTTTTACTGGTCGTAAGCTTCAAAAGGAATTTAAAATATAGAGCCTGAAACAGGTGATACGCTGGTAAATGTTTTAAAAGCAGCTGTAATGGTGGGTGGGGAATGGAACCGTTTGCCGATTTCCATGGTGTGAATGCTACTCCAGTGACCAATTTCTGGCTACCGGTATGATATCAGTGTGGATCAATAAAAGGTAAACTGCGACACGGTAGCGTTTTTAAAAGAGTTTATTTGAAAAAGCACTAATTCTTTTTTTGTTTTTGTTTTTGGTGTTGGTTTTTTGAGACAGGGTCTTGCCATGCAGCCCAGGCTGGCCTCGAGCTCGTAGCGATCCTACTGCCTCAGAAAGCAATAACTCTTGAGTCAGGAAGCGCCAAACAAAAATGTGGTTGCAGGTTTTGTAGCGGGAGCACAAAGGGAAGGCTTTTATGGGGTTAATGAGGAATTAAAGCAAAGCAAGTATTTGATTGGTTACATTTACAGCACAGTTTTCTTTTTTTATTTTAATAGTACATTTTAGATGTACATAGTGATAACATTCATCATAGAGGATTTGTACCTGTGCATGATATATCTTGTTGCTTCTTTTTTTTCCCATTCCCCTCCCCTCCCTTCAACCCCTCCTCTCTCCTTATTGACAAAACCTTTGTTTCCATTTTTTCCTTTCATTTCTTATTTTTCTTGTCCCTCTGTTCCTTTCCCTCTTCAGCTCCCTTGTTCTGTTTCCCATTTGGACATTTTCTTCCCTTTCCCAATATAATGCATTTTAGTCTTTATCTACACTTTCAGTTTCTCACACCAGAGAAACAATGCGGTATTTAAACACGTGTATCCGATTTATTTCACTTAAGAGTGTGGTCTCAAGATGCATCCAAGGTTAAAACTAGACTCGTGTCTTTCCCCATGCACTAAGCTAAAATCAAAGTGGATCAAATATCTAAATATTAAACAGAAACACTAAATCTGTTGGAGGACAGAATAGGTAGAACCCTTGAAGACATAGGTGTAGGCAAGGACTTTATGAACAAATCCCCAGGAAATATCACTGCACGGTTTTCTTATAGGGTCCGTCCTGCTGGAAAGTTTCTAATTATATGTTAGTTGGTCCTTTCTGATTGGTTGAGCTTAAATTTCATTTGCCTTTAATATTGGCATTTGTACTAAAAAGCTTGTTAAAAAGCTCGTTAAGTTTCACTCGTATTTGCAAATCAAACAAGACTCAGCTTACTGATGCATCCTTGCTGACTTTGTTTACTTGGATTCCTCATGTCTGGATTCCATTTTAGTTTACACTGGAGGAGAAATATGTGCATTTGGCCCTTACATGCCTTTAGGATCCAGCCTCAGCAGGCCAATTAGTTCACTCTTTTAGGAAAAAAAAAATAAAGTCTTCGTCTCAGACCATTTACCTAACTTACCTGTATAATCATTTTACTAGCTTCTTAGGGCTGTTATAATAAATTACCAAAATCAATTGGAGTAAAAAGCCAGAAACTTATTCTTCTATCGTTTTGGAGGCTAAAAGCCTCAAATCAACGTGTCAGAAGTCTCTAGGGCTCTAAGGAAGAATCTTGGCTTGCTCTCTGGGGATGGTCGAAAACTCCATCCTCAGCCCCGCGGTCCTGGTCTGTGTTGCACCCTGGCGTTCTTCCTGAGTTTGCCACTATTGTCTGTCTTACAAGGACATCAATCATTGGATTAGGGCTCATCCTAACTTAACATCTACAAAGATGCTGTTTTTAAATAAGGTCACATTCTGAGATTCTGCATCGACAGGAACTTCAGGAGAACTAGCACAAGAATTCAACCAAGTACAAGGATTAGCGCATCAAATACAAGAGCAGACCACGCGGCAGTGAAAAGCGTTAAAGGTGATAGTTATGCATTCTGAGGCTGGAGCACTTTGTGCTGGCAAAAATCACAGAAACATGGTTAATATACCAGACTGCAAAATTTTTAAATTTATTGTCAAAAACATGAAACAAATGAAAAAAACCCTTAAAAATCCACAGCCATTTGGCAATTATACTAAGAAGAATGGTGAACATCTTTTCTATATGAAGATAGTATGTCAGTGGATATGAAAAACATCACAGTCTTTGGAGATAATTGGATATAGTGGTGAGAAAGTCACAAAGGAGGAAATACTGATCGCTCCAAGGATTAATAAGTACAACCATATTAATAATTAAATATTATTAACATTAAAACAGCAGTAAGTTATCTATTTTTAATACTAAAGTAGCAAAAGTAAAGAGAAAAGAATGCTGCTGTATATTCTTCTGGGCTGCTAATGGGAGTATAAATTAGTGTGATCATTCTTCTAGAAAAACAAAAGAATTGATATGTATCAAGAACTTTAAAAATATTCCTACCCTTTGAATCAATAAAAGAACTTCTAAGAAAGTCAGTGCTAAGGAAATAATCTGGGATGGTATCAAGCATATAGGAGCCGAAAACAAAAGAAGGTATCACTGAACTAAGTATTATCTGGAGCAGTTGGACACACTGTATGGCTGAGGACACTGCAGAGAATATAATCCACGAGAGCCCGCCTGAGCACGAAAGGCCGCGCTTACAGGGATTTCAGAGTTGTTGGGAGAGTAAAGAAACAGAAGCTCAATGGGCAGACTAGGAGACGGCTCCAACAGTCACAATACAGACCTTGTTTGGCAATCAGTACGCTGCAGCATCCGGAAGCCACCATCCACGTCGGGAAATCACAGCTCCTCATCTCTCTCTTCATTCAAGACTCGCACAGGTGCATCATTGGCTGAGGCTGCAGTGCAGCTGGAACCCTGCTGTAAAGAGGTTGGAGAAAGGCAGCTCTCTGCTCACCCACTTCGGAAAACAGGGAAGCACAGGACGTTCCCCTGAACATGGGGTGATCCAGTCCGAATGTTTACTACACCCTAAACATCCAAAATATAAGAAATGCATTCAGTGACTTTAAATGACTCTGAAATACTTCTGATTTAACGTTTTTTTAAAAAGCAAGAACTAGAGGTGCATATATATATATATATATATGATCTCATCTATTTAAAAAATGTCTAGGAAGAGAATAAAACACTCTTGAGGAAACTACTATTGCGTCAAACACTTCATGAGACCATGCAGTATTTGGTTTTTCTTAACTGCGTATTTCACCTTTTCTAAAATGAGCTTAAATTGAGTTCACGAGCTCTACTTTCCATCAAAACAAGGAAATAAAATGTTTGTTAAATAAAAACAGGAATTAATGAGAATATGAATGAAAAGATAAATCTATGGCAGTTGCTCTTGCCCTTTTAGGGTTAGAAAGAGATGTTTTGAAAAGATTTAATAATTTCCTCCAAAACTTAACTTTTTCCCAGCCAACCTGAGCTATGACTGATGGAGAGTAGTAGAGGTACGACAGAATAACCATTTAGATTTGAAGTTGGGGTGTGTATGCATTTATGTGTTGTCTTACGTTATATGTATGTACAGGGATATGTGATACTAGTGTGAAAGTATGCAACTATACAGAATCTTATTTAGTATTGATATGTAAAGAAACTAATTTTATTAACCATAAGTAAATTAGTGAATACAGTGATTGCTCACAAAGAAAAATAAAACCCAGAAATTCATTATGCATAATGCCTTTCCTAGTTAACAAGTAATATGGTCACTTACTTTCCTTCTACCCATAATGATGCTTTTCATTAAAATTCTATTAGTATCGCAAATAAATAATTTTTACTGTTTATGAACTGTGACAAAAAATATAAATTCTTCAGTGTCTTTTCTCTCTTTTCCTTAAAGTTAGGGATTTTTTGTGTGTGGAAAATGTAAATGAGTTCTTGAAGTGAAAATATTTAGAGAAAAAAGGGGGGATTTATGATTCTTGTTCATTAGGCAGCTTCTGTCTGTGCCAAGCTTTGTAACTTAGCGTATGATTTAGCACAGAATTCCTGGAGACTTTGACTGATGATTTACCCTCACTAGTTCATTATAAGTAGGTGTGGACTAATGAGTTAAAACATTTAATAATAAATATGTTACCAAACCTTTTGTTCTCATATTCACCCTTATTATGAGTATTTTTGGTCTCATCCTAACACATTGTAGGTATAAGACATGCTATTGAGGAGATCTCAGTGTAGGCTTTGTTCTGTTTATTTTTCTTTTTCCATTTTTGCAAAGTGGATGAAGAGTGGTGGCATTGGCCATATTCTGGAGAAATAGAATGACTGTTGTGTATATATAACGTATGAAGTTTGTTACTCAAAATAGTTTTTAGCCTAGGCAGACGGTAACCGAGGAAAGAAAAAATGGAAGAAAGTGCTACTTGCCCTACATCTAATATAGGTGTATGTGGGGAAAACGTTTACTTTCAAAGGTGATGTAATCCACTAACATGTGAATCACAACAGGGAATGAAAATAGATGTTCTGTTTTCAACAACTGTAATATAATTAAATCTTAGAGTCTGTTTTTACATAGCCACTGAGTCAATGGTATTTCTGTCCACGGAGGTTTCTTTGGGAGTTTGCAGTACAGGATTTGAAAGAATTGGAGGTGAGATGAAATGAGTGTATAATTAGTACTTGACGTTGAAGTGAATTCTTACCTCCTCTGTTATTTTCTTTGTTTTGCTCAGTGCCCCCCCACACCCTGTGTGCGCCATCTTTCTTCAATGTGCAGATAAAGAATGAGATCCATAATAGAAAAGGAGGTCGTTTTTGTTCTTTTGAATCACAACAGGGTCTTTTTTCTCTTTGTATCTCAAACACTGTATCACCCAAAGTCGTGGTTGCCTAATTTCATCTTTCCAGTTGTTTTTGATTTACCTCCTTTTCTTACTTTACTTCCAGTTCTTTACTTCCGGTTCTTTACTTCCGGTTCGTTACTTCCGGTTCTTCTGTTCTCTGGTTGTGTTCCCTTCTCCATCTGTCCTCACTCTTCACCTCCTCGTTTCCCGTGTGGAGTCGGGGTAGTAGTGGTGTTGAGAAGCAAGATTCTGTGTGGCTCTCCAGGCACACTGGCAACCTGGGAGGAGACCATCGTGGTTCCTGGCAAGAAATTAAAAGCTGAAGAAGACGAGTACAGGTGCCCAAGCCTGGGTTTGAGATGATCCCTCTTGGTCTTTATATCCTGCATGTGATGTTTCAGCAGTCACGACACTTCTACATTACAAAATACAGCAACATAAAAGTACAGATAGAGCAAAAGGGGCACCAGATAGAGAAGCAGCAGCCGTAGCTTCCTGGGATGGCAGAGGAGGCCACAGACCTGCGTGGTGGTTGTCTGCCTGGTGTTCGAAGGGTCCAGAGCTACCAGCCGCATCTCATCAGACTCCAGAGCGGGCTGTCAAGAACAAGGCCGGATGAACCTTGCCGGCCTGAGACAGAACTGGAATCCACCGTCTCTGAGGACCCAGCAGGGAAGGGAGGGGTCTGAGAGAGCTCCTGGGAGAGAAAACCAATCGTGAAGAGATTTTGCATTGTGAGTGGACGGAATGTTTACCCTCAAGTGCTTTTCATTTCAAAAGATACTGAATTGCTTTTAGTTAAAAATTTAAGTTTTTCTTTTTCTTTTTTTTTTCTGCTACCAGTGACAATGGGAACATCAAAGAAAGAGGGAGATTGTGGTGGAGGGGGACTAGACCTTTTCATGTGTGAGTTGTGTGTGTTTTCATTCTCGTTGTGAAGGATGTATGTGTGAATGATAGAAATCAGTGTATTAACAAGGCTAATTCTGAATGGTGGATTTGTTGGGTGTTTCTTTTATTTCGTCTTTCTCTCTCTCCATCTGTCATTCAACATGTATTTATTAAGCGTTTATTATATGCCAAACGTACTTCTTTGTGCCTAACTTTCTTTCCTAATTTTCTATAATTAGACAGTTACTGCGTTTGGCTTTGTTGAAAAGGAAGAAATGAAATGTTATTTAAAAACGAACCTATCGCATTCACTCACTGTGGTATTTGAGTGATGACACATCCAGCCTTGTGAGTTGTAACCTGGATCTTGACTCTGTGCTCTTGATTTCAGCTAAACAGACATTCCAAGCTTTTCAGAACTCATTTTGTAGAGCGCATACAGAGCTTAATTCTCAAGCAGATGTTTCTGTTCAGAAGTTCAGACTTACTGTAGTGTTTTGATTTTCAGAAAGAAAGCAAGTGTGCACAGTGGCATATTCCAGTGGATTGGAAAGGGTCGTGTGAAAGTCACAGTCAAGTTTGATATGTAGTGGAGTCTCTATGTGAGACAAGTGCTTTTTTAAATCACATTAATTAAAATAAAAATTCTTTACAGCTCGGTGATGGTCACCCTCACCTGTCCTATGGCAGCCTCCACAAATAGCCTAGAACGTGCAGGTGGTACATTCGAGGGAGATGATCCCTTCTGCTTTCCCACAGCTAGGAAATAGACTCTCTGGCGGCCTTTGGGGTCTTGTAAGCGATTAATTAGCTCATGATCATTTCAAAGAATTCTCATCAGAGAGGCTCCCCAAATGACATAATAGTGAGTGTTCAGTCTTCCCAGTCAGCAAGCCAAAGGAGGGTGCGGAGAGTACAACCTCTCTTGTTTCTTCAGATTAGTCCAACAGAGGGTGGTGGTATCAAATGCGCTGGTTGTCGGCTCAGTTCTGGCCTTAAAGGCAGCTGACATTGTTCCCTCCCGCCCCGATTCCAAGGGTAGAAGGATCTCTGCCTTCATACCCTTCCCAGATTTTCAGTTTATGTCACAAGAGAGAAATTCAGGTTATTTTCTAACATTCGAATTGAAAAAATAATCAGATATTATAGAACTATAGTAAAATTGAAGCACTGTGTAATTTAGATTTGTGACGTTTTATTGGCAAAAACTTTAATTGATACTTGAGTAACGAAATGTATTATTGATGAAATAAATGTGATACACAGAGTAAATGTACTGTGTTAGAAATATTCAATGTAAATGCGAAGAGTTCAGTTAGTAACTCTAAATTAGCGTATGCTGTGCATAGATACAGCCTTTGTGATAAAACAGAGGTATTTGTTATATTTTGGAATGATTCTGTTCTCTTAGAAACCTTTGTTTATACTTAGCTTTTTTGTTTTTGATATGGAAAAGAGAGGTTCTTTGATATTCTCTTTCTGCTCTAAATGAGTTTCCGACGTATCATGTGAAATTTGACATTTCCATTGATCCATGCAGTGATTTTTTGTTATCATTTGTGGGTATTGATTTGCAGTTTATGATACTGGTCACGTGTTTGAATTTTGTTTCCTTACATGATGAAAAATGAGATGTGAAAATTTATTTATGTACATCTTAATATACAGTAATGCCGATATAAGCACGTGTACCATATCCTGCCTATAAATGGTTTTTCTTTTAATTTATAACTTGCATCCTTGGAAATAATGTTTATTTCTCTAGAGGAGTTAAGATTCAGATTCTCATCTTTTGATTTTACAAAGAAGTGAGGACAAAGAAGAAGAAGAAGAAGAGGAAGAGGAGGAAGGGGAGGAGGAGGAAGAGGGGGAGAGGGAGGAGGAGGAAGAAGGAGAAGAAAGAAGGAAAGGAGAAGGAAGAAGGAAAAGGTGAAGAGGAAGAAGAGGAGGAGGAGGAGGAAGACGAAACCTAGCAATTATAAGACATCGTGTACCAGGACTAAGGATCTCATGCATGTGAACTCACTTAGTCCTTATAGCGGACTGTTAACGAGGTTTTATCTCATAGTTTGGTCTGTCGAAGAGGCTGAACATGCAGGCTTCCCACCATACTGTTTCTAGAATTGGAAGCCACCTTCGACACCACCATGAGAGCCATAGATACAAGTGTGACAAAATCAACGGGCTTCCAAAATACAAAGCATTTTTAAATATGTACAAGATTATTACTTTAGGCTCACATTGCTATAATGTTTTTACCTAAATGATGACATACCTAAATTTCACAGATTAAAGTGTGCCTCATTTAATTTTGTTTCTCAAAATGAATCAGTATGAGTGTGTAAAGGTTGGTATGTAAAGGTTGGTTCAATTTCAAGTGGAAACTTAGAGAAATAAATATAATTGCTATTCTGAGAACTGCAAAAGGGAGAAACCAGAGGCAAATGATATTGGTGGTTGGCAAGCACCATTTTATTTGTCCTGGGGGAAAAAAAATGAGATTTTTAAAGTGGTTCCTGAAATTAAAAATGATTGTATGATTCTCGGAAGGTTTGATGTTTGCCAGAGATTACCATATTTTGTTTACAAGAAGATGAATTACTGCCTAACGAGGGATTTTTATGCAAGGGTGCTATTCAGTTCCTAATTACCCATTTTCCAGTTTCAGGCCACAGAATAGTTTGCATAAAAACCAGTGACAGAAAATGTCGCTTGACAAATGTGAAGGCAATCAAGACTATCTCTTGTATTATCCTAGTATTCCTGTAAAAGAAAAAAGTTTCAAAAATGTTTTGCTTTGTCCTACTGGGCATCCTTCAGAGTGAATTAAACGCTTTTGTGACAAAAATGCGAAAGTACTTGGAAATTGATGCAGTTCTGTTGTATTCATTCATTCATTCACCAAACACAAATGCCTACTTGTGTCAGCCGTAGTGAGATAAAGGCATTAGCCTTTTCTTTTGAAGGAGTTTAGTAAATAAGACATAAGAAATTAGAGCGATAATTACCTGATTCGGTGATAAGAACCTTGATAAGAACAAAGTACTAAGAGATCACAGAGACAGATGCCTAATCTAGCTCAGGGTCAGGGAACAGTTTCCATAGCAGATACTGCAAGTTGGGTTGGGAAAGAGTAGTGGGAGTTAGTGGGTTCTCATTTTACACAGAAGGAGCAACTTTCGAATGACTTAGAGGCTGGAAGAAGCAGGACTCATTTTTGGTACAGCAAGTGCTGTAGCTGGGTGGAGAGATAGTAGAGAAGGATGGACATCAGTGGCCAGAAGAGAGGCTGGGGATGTGGGTGAAGATTGCATCGTGGAGGGCTGGGAGTATCTGCATTGCTTTGATTTTATCTGAACACCGCTAAAAGCCTTACAAGAGCTCCAGCTGGACGGGGGAGCTGGGGCCGGGGCTGGGATGGTTGCTTGTGGAGCACTGAGCAGTATGCGGTGGAGACTGAGAGTTCCATTTGGATCGTGTTGGAGGATGGATGGTAACCTGAGATTAATCTGTGGCCCTGAGGTTGTGCGTCAGGCTGTCCAAACAACCACATACCTTCATGGCTGAATACAGCAGAGTGCTCTTCCTCCCCCTCACATGCAGTGTGAGGGTGTACAGGGAACGCTCTGCATCATGTTGGCATTTATGGATCCAAACTTTGTCCACCTGGAGGTTGCCGCCTTCCTCCACAACCATGGAATACATCCCTGAACCCTCTTTATTCTCTTCTTGCTGACGGGAAACAACTGGTTTGTCCTTCCGAATAGCCGTCTCAGATTACTCAATCTCTAAGTAGTAAGTAGAGAGATGGGGAGGTGAAGGCTAGGATGACACAGAAATGGAAGTCAGTGGCCAGCTGGGTGTAGAAGCCACAGGAAGTGACAGTGTCTGTGTCTCCCTTTCCCTTGAGCCACCACTGCATGGCTGTGCATTGTGCTCATGGGAGGAATGTGGTGGTTGCATTAGATTGTGGTGGGAAGGTGTTCAGTTTGAGATCCTTCCCACAGATCTCCCCAGGACTTGATCCCTCCCTTTCTTCAGTCAGACCTTTGCTAAAATTTTGCCCTTAACTAAAATAGCACCATCTGCGTTCTCCCCTTTCCTGTGACCCTGCTTTATTTCCTTCACAGCATTCTCCACACACTGTTTATTGGTTTTCTCTTCTCACTTGAATGAAAGCTCTACGAGGGAGGAGACTTTGTATGGTTCTTTGCTACCTCCCTCTATCGTCTCTTGCTGCCTTAACACAATTTCCTAGAACAGTGCCTGGTGTACAAGAGGTACCCGATAAATAGTTGTCAAGGGTGTGAATGAATTCAAATGTAAATGGCTGGTGGACTATTGGCTTAATAAGTGCTAATACTTATTGAATACTTACTCTGGGGCAGTACTATTCTAGATACTTCTCAAGTGTCAATTCATATACTAATGTATCTATAGATACAAGTAGTACCCCAATTTTATGGATAAGGAAACTGAAGTTCATACAGTTTAAGAAATCTAACCAGATTCACAATGTTAGAAAATACTAGAGATGACATTTACCCTTTGTGAGCGTTAGTGCTTCCGAGTTCACGTTCTAAATGATTGTGCTCTTCTGGCATTTAATTTTGGAAAGCTGTGGAGCAAGAGTGCAGACAGAGGTTAAAAAATCATCAGGGTAAATTCAGATGTCAGGAGAGGTCACCCTGGACCTTGAGGTCTTTTTCACATTGACTTGGAATTCCTATCCTGTATCTGCCAGGAAATTCAATCCTTTCTCTGATCTTTTGGGACTTTCCATCAGCTTCTATTTCCATGACTATTGTCGGTTTCATTTGTCTGTTTCCTTGAATTAGCTGTTTACTTCTGTCTCCTGGTCTCATTTCCAGCGACTACTCTCCTCTGTCTGCCTCACACCCACGCAGACACACATTGCAGCTTCTTGTCCTCAATTCTCTGGAACACCATTCACAAGGGCACTGTGTATATATTTGCTGATTTTATTAACGTTCCGAGGTGACGGTAGGGAGCCACTGAAAACTTACCATGCAAAGAACATGAAAGTCAAACATTATATACCTGTTTTCTGAAAAGCATTTTGACTATCCCATCACTGAAAATGTGCCACTTGTGTTAGGTCAGTCTCCAGCGTCCCATGCTGCTGTTTTTTTGTCATTCTTTTCCCTCCTTCTCCCCTCCTCTCACCCTTTGCCACCTCTGTCCCCAAATTACTGTTAACCAGTTAGGGAGGAGAATTCTCTTTTATTTCTCTTTCTGCTCCTGAGACATACTCTTAGGTTGTTACTTGCAACATTCAAAGACTTTTGTACGCCCAAACTGTAAGAATTCTCTCTCCACAAGGACCTCTAGTGTTTGTTGTGAAAGTAATATTTTCCACCCCATTACTAGTACATAGGTCCTAGTTTAGGTCATGAAAATGACTGACACCTTCTTTCTTTCTTTCTTTCTTTCTTTCTTTCTTTCTTTCTTTCTTTCTTTCTTTTCTTTCTTTCTTTTCTTTCTTTCTTTTCTTTCTTTCTTTTCTTTCTTTCTTTTCTTTCTTTCTTTTCTTTCTTTCTTTTCTTTCTTTCTTTTCTTTCTTTCTTTTCTTTCTTTCTTTCCTTTTTGGTGCTGGGGATGGAATTCCCAGCCCTGACACCTCCTTAGGGCTGACATGAGATTAGAAATGGGCTGTAGAAGGAAGGAGATAGATTGGAAAGTAGCACATGATGTACTTTTGAGGGCATTCTTGTTTCTTCTTACTTTGTGTTCATTCTGACATGGGCCAGAGATCAGCTGGAGCAAGGGCCAGTGAAAGGCAATGGATAGAGGAAAAGGTAACACAGAGGATGCAGTAGACTGGATCATCAAGAAGGTGGGAAGGGGTAGACTCTGATTATAAGTGCGTGCAAAGGCAGGAAGGAGGTGTCCTCCACTCAAACTGCCTGATACAACTGAAAAAGCTTGGCACCAAGAGGCTGAGCTGAGTTAGAACTATTATTCCTGCCTGCTACAAATCATGAATCATTTGATCATCTCATCTTCAGTATCCCCAACAGCAGAAAAGGCAAAATGCCCTCTTTGCAAAGGTACTGCAAGGTTTAAATAAGTTAACTTGTACTAACTTAGAATCTTACAATAGGAATTTGTTGGTTGTTTCTGTAATTTGATTGTCTTTCAATTCTTATTCCAGAATATCATAAATGTCATATATAAACAAGAGACCATTCCTTCTACATTTCCCCCCGTGCCTTAAAAGGACTTGTGATTCCATAGTTGCGTTCTCATCTGGAATTTTAAAATGCTTTGAGAACTGACATCAGACTTGTCACTGGCAGGCCAAATCTGGCCTGCAGATTTCCTGTATTTGGCTATAACTTTTTTCCCTTTCTTTTTAACTTGAAATCATTTACATGGGACATGCACAGTCCATTTCTGGGTCTGCTCCCTCTTGTCTTGTGTTCGATCCTTTCATGTGTTTTCCTAATCTGTTTGATGCCTACTTTGAGTTTTCACCTCATGCCCTAGATTGATTTCTACTGAAATAGCTATAGCATTAGTAATGTTCATGTTGCTAAATCTCCAGAAAGCATTTTCTGTCTATATTTCACTTGATCTCTCTGCAGCACTTGTCACTGGCAATGAACTTTTCCTGCAAGCCCTTGCCAGTCTGTTTTGCATATTGCCCGGCTTCTCTCTGGCTGCTCCTTCCATCTGTCCTTTGCTACAGCTCTGCCTCCTTTGCCCACCATTTCAGTGCTGTAATTTGCCAGAGTTTTGTAGTTTAGTCCACTGCTCTGGATGGCTGATGTCCGTGGCTCAGCACAGCAAACAAATTAGGTAAATGTTCTCTTCGGCCACCTTTTCCTGTGTGTTCCACACCATGCTGAAAGGAGTAACCACAAATGCAACCTGTCCTGTTCCCCAAACTGCAACCACTCTCATGTCTAGAAGTGAGAAATAGTTACCACTTAGTGCAGGAACAGCACGGAAACAGACTGGACACTGCCCCATACTCCTCACTGTTGCCTCTCAGCTGAACAGAGCACTCCCCAGTCACCAAAGTCAGTACCTCCCTCCCTGGGGCTGCTGTGCCAAGACCCTCGTCGTTACTCCGTGTGCTAAAAGCATGCTCATTAGCCTCCCCTCTTCCTTCTGGGGGAATTCTCAACCTTGACTAGCTCGGGTCCCTCTTGTTCTGTCCTGTGTACATGGCTGCCCTCGTCACTAGCTGCTCCCAAAGTTCTTGGGCTTTTCTGTATTAAATTGTGTGCATTTTCTTGCACACCACCTTCTCTCGCCTCTGTGCCTTTGCAGCTCTGCTCCTTCAGCCAAGGGTGCTTTTCTCCATCAGCTCCACTGACGCAGCTGATGTAGACTCATCTTCCCAGCTGTATTTCAGGTGTGTCACATACGAAAGGCCTGCCCTGAGTTTTTTTCCCTCTTAGCACCTTTCTAAAGGTGGGCTTGGACCCCCTACTCTGCAAACATGTTGAAAGTTTGCTTTCTTAGGGGATGTTTTACTGTGTCTAAGTGGCATGACTTGGTCTAGAGTATTCTTTGCAATCTGCTAAAATATTTTCCTGCGGGGGAAACACACCCAGAGGATGAGAAGGTGTAAAGGAGGAAGAGTATAGTGAATCATCACAAAATTAACACCCAGTGACAGAAGGAAAGGAAGCAATAGCTGGGAGAACAAACAGCTGCTCAGAGAGACGGAAAAATGACTGTGCGCAACCGTGAACATGGCGCATGGTCCAAAAATGGTAGAAAAACAAGTAAATAATATCAGGAAATGAGCTCACCCGCTGGAAAAATCGCTGAAGCGTTTGAACAGGAAGTAATAAAATATCTGAATTAATTATGGAGGAAAACATTAGCCCAAACATAAAAAAGAAGTGGACTTTTTAAAATGAAATAAGCTCTGGAAAGAAATTAACTTGATTACTTGCAGAACTTTAAAAAAATTTAATGTGTTTTAAACTGTAGAGACATGTAATGATATTAAAAGAATAAAATTGCACTGTAATCCTAGTTTGTTGTTGAATTGAAAAGAATAAACTAGAAACTCAAAATGGTTTTTACTTTGCATGTATGTATTTTAATAATGCGAGTAATATATTAATATATTCACCTTCTAAAAAATGAAAGGATTTCAGACAAGCGTTGTTTCTTTGACCTTCCCCCACACCTTCTCTGAGGTAACCTTTATTTTCAATTTAATGTGCATTCTTCCAACATTTTTCCTATGCATTTTCATCCATACATGGACTTGTAACTATAGAAAAAAAAAGTATCTTTATCTCATGTGATACACATTCATATCCGATAAACCACTATATAAGTAGCAGTAATAATTGTACTACTTCATTTTTCTAGACAACATTTCAAGACAAATAGAGCTGGACCCTCAAAGGGATTTGCCATGTGTCCCTAGTATGAATATAAAATAATTTGTCTGGCCTTCTGCTAGTGATGCGTATTCAAGTGGTTTCTAATTTTCTGCATACTTCAGCAGACAGTCATAGACATTGATATAGTTTGGGCTTGGAGTGTTCTCTGTCCCCACCCAGCCAAGGCTCCCGTGCCGAAGACTTTACCCCAGCCTGTGACAGTGTCAGGAGGCGATGGAGCCTTTAGGAGCTGCGGCCTAGTGAAAGGAAATTAGGTCATTGGGACCACGATTGTGAAAGGGCTATGGGGGCTCCAGCCCCTTCTCTCTTTCTCTTTGCTTCCTGGCCACCATGAGCTAAGCAGACCTCTTTCAGTAGAGGGACCCAAAAGAAGAAGTGACCATGAACTTAAACCTATAAAACTCTGAGCCAAAATTGGCATTCTTTCCATTTAAGTTGATTATCTTGAGTATTTGTTACAGCTACAGATAGCCGACTGATACAGGTCTTTACTTAATCCATGTGCCAGGTACCCCTTGCAGGAAACAGAACAAAATCCTTCCCCTTGTGGACATTTGCTAAGACATAAACAATAAGCAAAGACATACGTGTATAATAACATAACATATGATAGGTATCATGAAGAAATAAAACAAAAATGAGACATGGGTAGTCAGAAAAGAGTCTTTCATTTAAACTAGAGCCTAGGAGAAGTGAGGGAAGATCCTGTGCAAATACTGAAGGCCCCAGCTGTGAAAC
Source organism: Hystrix cristata (assembly GCA_004026905.1). NCBI lineage: Eukaryota > Metazoa > Chordata > Mammalia > Rodentia > Hystricidae > Hystrix > Hystrix cristata. The sequence goes on from PVJO010002582.1 coordinate 77,288, forward strand.
AGAAATGCCAGGTCAGTAGATGTGCATATTCGAAACGCCAGATCACCTTCTGAGCTGTTTGTAACAATCTTTGAAGCATAAAAGTACAAGCTGAGCATCCCTGCTCTGAAAATAGGAAATTTAAAGTGTTCCAAATTTTGAAGTTTTTTGAGTACAGGCACAATACAACATGTGGAAAATCCCACACCTGATTGCCTCTGATGAGTCACAGCCAAAACTCAGACACTAAAAATATTGTGTAAAATTATTTTCAGGCAATGTGTGTAAGGTGTATATGAAACATAAATGAATTTCGTGTTTAAACTTTGGTTCCATCCCCAAGATAACTATTATATAAAGATTCCAAAATCTGAAAAAATCCAAAACCTGAAACAGTTCTAGTCTTAAGAATTTAGGAAAAGGGATACTCGATCTGTATCTGTTTTGAACAGTCTTTCTAGCATTGTTATTATAAGGTCCTTCAATTTTTAACCAGCCAGATGCATGGGAAACGTATTTTTCTCTAATTTAATAATTACAGCTGTAATTGCTAGTGAGGTGTTGTGTACTTTAGAAAGTATATTGTTCCTTTGGGCTTGACAGTCCTGTATAATTGTCCATTTTTCTGTTTGTTATTTGTATGTTGGTCATTGATTATGTTTGTATTCTGGGTACTAATCCTTTGTTATGTGTGTTGTAAACGTTTTCTCCCAATCTGTTGCTTGTTTCTTTCATTATACAACTTTTGTCTTACAGAATTTTATCTTCATTTTTAAAGCAGTTACATTTACCAGTCTTTTCCTTTATGGATTTTGCTTTTCATGCTTCATTTTATACATAGTGCCTTTTGTATCAGAAGGTTTTAAAGATATCTTAACCTCAATTTACAACGTATCATTATTCCATCTGGAACTTAATATTCTGAACACTGTGAGATAGAAAGTTATCTTAGTGTTATTATTGATTAGGTAGCAGCCCCAGTACAATTTGTGAAACAGTCAGTTTTTTTATCACTTGGTTTGAAACGTCACTTCTCATAAAGGAAGTCACCAAATATGCACAGGTTCATTTTGAGGCTCCTCCTTCTGGTCCATTACGTATTGTCAGTTTTTGTATGAATTCTATAGTATTTTTATTACTATAGTTTTAAGATCAGTTTCAATACTGGCGAGTTAAGTCCTTCCTCTTCATTACTCTTGTCCAGTATTGTCTTGAACGTGCGTGCTAATTCATATCTTCCACCTGAAATTTAGCATTGTTTTACCAACTTTTACTTTAAAATAATATTAAGGTTTGGGTGGAGATCGTATTGAGTCTCCAAATTTATCTGAGGAAATAGCTTTCCGTGTTCATTATTGTCTCTGTAAAAATATTACATATTTAAATTCAAAGTGTTTTGGCTCTGTCCTTCAAATTAAAATATTTATAATATTTTTCAAATATGTGATTGCTGCTCTTTAGGGAAATTTAAAAGATGATCTTGCCTAAGTCTCTATTGATTCTGATAAGTAATTTTCAGTTGGTTTTGTTTTCTTGTGCTATATGTATAATTAATAATAGATGTCCCCTCACAGACATACTTTAAATGTAATTTTAAAGGTTTTTCTGGTGCAGTGTGTACATCTAATATTGTTGACATTTTATTGTATTTGTATGACAACGTGGCCTGCAAAATGATTTTAATGTATGTATTTTTCTTTTGCACCATATTGTATGTCATTATAGAAACTTTCTGTTTTAAATACGTACATTTTAAAGTTGAAGACCCACTACAGTTGTTGACTTGTAAATTTCTATCGGTTTTTAGCAGTTTTTTTTAATATACATATATATATTTAAACTATCTTGTTAGGTTCATACAGTTTCTTGACTGTTGTATTTTCTTGGTGGTTGTGCATTTGATCAACACAAATTGTCTTTTCTTTTGTATGATTTTAATAATTTTCCATTTTTACCAAAATAATGCATGTACGTAACAGGGTGTAAAATGAAAAAGCAATCAACTCCTGTCTCAGGTATCCATCAACTGTTCCCTGTCAGATTCCAAGAAATGAGTTCCTTTCAATTTATTTAGCTGACCTTCTTTCTTGTTTTATTTGAAAGCAACATGCATAGGTACAGCTTTTAGATTTCCAGCGTGTCTGTGGGTTTCTTAGGGCCAGACGAAGATGTCGCTGTCTTAACACGCCCTCCCAGAGCCCTCCCCGACCTCTGTGTCTGCCTCCTCACAGTTGAGCGAGTGGTCAGAATTTGCTTGCGTGTCTACTGAAGCGTTGTCCACATCTGAGACGAAAAGCCTGTTGCAAGTATTTTATATCCTGACCGAGTTCTAATGTTTGCTGAGCTCTAATAAGGCCTCTCGATGCAGCGGTAATTCACCTCCAGGCTCTGCTGGAGCTGGAGCTCTTCCTTCTTGACCGTGACACACGTCTGTCTGTCGGGGGCACTCTTGTCATTGTTGAGCTGTCCATCCCGAAGCTGTGTCTTCTGCTCCCTAGATTGGTGGCTTTCTAGAGGCTGTTTCCTGGAGCTTTGCTTCGCCAGAATCTATCTGTTGCTATATTGTTTAATTGCCAACAGCTCTTTCTTCTTACCTAAATGTTTTGTTTTCTTTCTATAGCATTCTACTCTGGATATACTTGCAATTAATATTTCAAAACAAACCAATTATAGCTTTTTAAGAGTTTGCTTCTGCCCCTTGAACAATCTTGGTTTCTTCTGAGTGTCTTTGTCCTTCCCTCATGTTCTCTGACTCACATACGGGAGCCTGGACGTCAGTGTCTTCTTGTCTTGGCACTGTGTGCCCCTTTGGGGATGGGACGCTCTCTGGGAAGAGACCGGACCCGTCTGTGGGTGGGCTTTGCTCTGAGTTGAGAAAGTAGCCAGGCTGCACTCTCCAGAGTGGCTCCCACATGTCATTATCTGCAGGTGTCTTTTCTTGAGCCGGGTGATGCCATCATTCCACTTGGAAGCTGTACGCCTGGCCACAAATGTGTGAGTTGAAAGTTCCCAGTTTCCCAGGCTGAGCCAGCTACCGGACACCCACCCACTGTTCCAGCCTGGAGGCTGAGACTGCCTCTTCCATACACAATTGACCAGCCCAGGATCCAGTGTGACTCACCCGAATGTTCCTGCTACCCCATAATCTGAATAATAACCTCACTGTGCCAAGACAAGCACATTCTCCAGGATCTCCTGCCTCTAGCTGCAGGATTCTTCCACTTTCTAAAGCAATATGAGCAAGTCAGTTCATGTTCTGGTTTCCGGAAGTCTGTTTTGCAGGGATAACCCAGATTTGGGATCCCCTGAGGATTTGCTTTCTCTTCTTTTTCCAAAGTGCACATAGCTTTTTAAAAGCAACTTTTCTCTCAATTCTGGAACTTGTAGGAGGAGAGAAACGATCCTCCAGCCTTTCATTACTCTGTTCAGTTTGGATCCTGATTATCAACTGGTATTTTTAATCAAAACCCTTTCTAAATTATCTTTTCGTAATTTACTATCAGTATGTCAATATATTTAGTCCCTAAGATTATCATATTAACTTCTATTTGTCATGTTTGCTGTAAATATTTTAGAGTAATTTTCTTTTTATTTTAATGTTATTTATCACGGTAAAGAAATTTCACATCTTGACATAATCAATTTTGTCAGTAATTTCTTCTCTTGAAAGCTGTTTTGTAAATGTCTAAGTCCACAATTGTTTTCCTTAGTTTTTCCCATAATGTAGATTATACTTATTTTGAAATTTTCTTCTGATGTATAAATGTATTCCCCCGAAAAGTTTCCATATTGGTAGCTAGCTAGCTCAGTATCCTTTATTAAATATTTTTTAGACTTCATTGGTTTCATGTCCCCTATCACATATTAAATTCATTTGTAAAATATCCTACGTTTTTGTGATTTCCACTCAATTCTTTGATAAGTTTTTCCTTTATGCCCATATTCATATTATTTTAATGTGACAGACTTAATTCATGGGCTATCTGATTTTATTTTTCTTATAAGTTTTTCCTTTATGCCCATATTCATATTTATTAATTCTTCTTATTTTAATGTTATAGACATTAAAATGTCTCCTCTTAAAATGTGTCCTCTTAATTCATGGGCTGATTTTATTTTTCTTATTAATCTATAGGCTAACCTGATTTCATTTTCCTTTTCAGTTATTATTTAATCATTTTTCATTATGCATTTTACCACTCTTCTGAGCAAGACTATAAAAATTAAAGGCTGGCTAAGACTTACCTTTTGTCTTCAGGGAGTAGACAGTCTTGAAGGATATGGTCAGTTCACATGGAGAAGTTAAAGAAAAATTTTGGAAGCTCACTTTGGAAGGACAGAGTAAGCTTCAGAAGGAAAAGTTTAATTTGAGTTTTAATTTAGAGGTAGAACTTCACTGGGGCAGTAAACTGATGAGCAGTAAGGAATCTGTATATAAAAACAAGAACAGTGTAAAAGGGCTACAAACAGGAATGGCTGAGACATAGGATGAGGGCATGGAAAGTAATTATGGCACTACACTTATAATTCTAGTGGAATCTTGCATTAATTTAATGAAGTTGAAAATCAGCCATATTAAACTCTTGATCAGGAAAATACTAGTTATGATAGGTAGACCATACATAATTATTGAACTGAATTCTTAAATAATTTCATTTGCTGAAGAATGAGATAGTAAAATACAATATGTAGGTGGTGTCCATTTTTAGTTAAAACTCAAAGAAGGAAGACTGCCCCTTTCAAGAATCATTGGTCAGCTTTAAGACAGGAAGCAAGCTGGGTATGGTGGTGAGTGCTTGTAATCCCAGCTACTCAGGAGGCTGAAGCAGGAGGATTGTGAGTTTGAGCTCAGCCTGGGCAAATGAGTGGTTTAGTGAGACTCTGTCTCAAAATAAAAAACGAAAAGAGATGGGGATGTAGATCCTTTGTTCGATCCCCAGTGCCCGCTTCCCTTCCTCCCACACAAAGGGAACACTTTTATTGAAGCTTGTAATTCTCCACTAGTGTGTAGTTTATCACATCGATACAGATGATCAGTTCTACTAGCCAGTGGAGCCCCGGGGAACGGGAGCCATTGTACAGTGATAAGGGGAGGGTGGAAGCAAGAAAGGACAACAGTGAGAATATATTAACTTCTTTTGTGAATGTTGACGGTGAGATGGTAACAGAATGTAGTTCTGGGAGCAGTATGGGTGTAATGTATCAAAAATTTTCTTAGGTTCTCACCTGCTATGCTAATCATTTCACTGTGCATATACATATCAAACTTCGCACACTGTAAATCACACATTTTTGTTGTTTTGTGGTACAGAGGGATTGAATCCAGGAGCTACATCCCCAACCCTTTTTGAATTTTTAGAGAAAGGAACTTGCTAATTCACTAAGTAGCCCTGGCTGGGTTTGAACTTGTGACCCTCCTGTCTCAGCTTCCCAGAGTGTTGGGATTACAGGTGTGCACCACCACACCTGGCTAAATATACAGGTATTTAAATAATCAAATATGCTTTAATAAAGCTTGTAGGGGAGTCCTAACCATGTGTAGAAGACAGAAGAGAATGATTCTGATAAGAGATAGAATGTTAAAGGGGGAAAACCCACTTTAGACCGTGGATTCTTTAGGAAATATGAAACACCTTGTCCCGAGACCCAAAAGGGGAAGAGAGAACATTTCTTCCTCTTCACACAGCAGCAGGGATAAAACGAGAAGATGCCAAGAAAGAGATGTTAGTGCAGAGGGCTAGCTGGCCCACAGCAATGCTTTGATCTTCCAGGGAGAGTTGGAATAAAAATCACCCCCCAGATGACTCATCAGAATCGGGAAAGGAGATACTGGTGAACTCTCAAGCTTGCTCTGTGTCAGGTGGGAAAACCCCGGTTCAGTGAAATAGGAGTTTCTTTAGATGGTGCGTCCTTGTGATTGGAAAGCATTTGCATTCTGTTGTTGTACTGGGGCTTGAACCTCATGTATTTAGGATGGGAGCAGAACAAATAGGTGGGCAATGGAAAAGATAAGAGAATTTCTGAGTTGGGAATTGCTTCCTCCCTTGAAGTTGGGAAGCAGGAATATGTGTTAGGGAAGTCGCCACACACCAGAGTACAGTTGAAGGTACTTCTGCGACTTCTAGGGCAAAAAGATTCTACCGAAAGGCCATGGTGGGTCTTCTGCATCAGGGCCTGGGCGAATTGCTAAAGTGAAGACTTAGAGAGAACCTGAAAGGTAGCCCTTCCTTGTGGGCTTAAGAAACATGCCTTTCTTTCTTGGCAAACAGAGTAAATAATGTTGATCACAACCTACAGTCCTGTGGATTTGTGTATTCAAAATATTAATTCCACATATTTATGATGAGCCTGCCAACATGTCAGGCCAGATGTCCCTCGGCTGGTTGTGGCGTAGCTGTGTTCCTGGAAGTTGCTGCTCTCCCCGCAGGTCCTCTGCGATGAGCAGATTTCCTTGCGTGGAAGAAGTGCAGCGTTGTGAGACCCTAGGCTAGTTCACTGCCCTTGTCTTGACTTTTCTTTCTGGTCTTGTTATTTTCTTCTTTTCTTTCTTTTTTTTTTTACTTCAGCTATCACAGCAGCCTCTTATCTGGTCTCCAGCTTGCCCACTGTCTTCCTGAGATTATCTTCTATACCTTTTTTTTTTTTTGATACAAACTGACATGTGTAGTAAGTGTTGTGAATAGTCACTGCTGAGAAAGTTCCCTGTCATGTTGTGTCTGAACAAATTAGAGGGACATAAAAGGTTTTTTGCGATATTCCTTTTTTAAAGCCACAGTCCCCACCATCCCTGTCTCCTATATTCTGGGAGACAGAATACAGTAAGACACTAATGCACTCTTGCCTCTGACCACACCATGCCTTCCGGGCTAGTTGCTGCTCTTTTCTGTCTTTTCCCAAAGAAGATGTCCTTAAATGTTGTCCCCCGTCTGCCATTTTCACAGATCCCACACTCTTCTAAGGCAGGATTCTTTTTTTCATCTTTATTCTACAATACTTTATATAAATATCAATTTGGAGTAGCACATTATATTCATTTGTATTTTGCTTCCACAACTGGACTTGAATTTTTCAAGATGAAAAAGTTGGGTCATTAATGCTTTATTTCCCCAATATCTGACACATGGGGGGTACCCTATAAATTTTAGTTGAATATATTTGAACCAGAGGTTGTGTCTCTATGTAATCCAAACTGAAGTAGAGCTCTTTGGAGCAAACAATGTGGGCAGCTCTCTGTATTATGTTCTAATAGACGAGTCTCTGTTTTTTCCTTGTAACAGTGTAATTAAAACAGTCCTGATTAACCTGAGTGCCTATTTCCAGACAGAAGAGGAATCGTAGAAGTGATTGCTTTCATGCGCACGTCAGGAAGTCCGCCCTGCGCTTACACTGGGCCACACACGTAGTTTTTATCAAGACCCCAGCCAACAACTGTTGCGAACTCAGGAGTACTAAACTGTTTTACATTCCAGGCCAAGTACGTTTTGGGAAAGAACAAAATGTAGAGTGTTTCTGTTCAGAAGAACTCCATTCAGGAGTGTTAAACTCGAGTTTAAGGCTTTGGGGCGTAAGAAAGCCAGAATACTTGGTAAGTTCACAGAGGGTTTTAAATGCAGGTGAAGTGCTTCTCCTGTGCTTTGCCAAGATGATTTGCTCCATCAGGAAGCAATCGGGTGGATTTTAATGACTCTCTTTTCTTGAGATTTAATTGCACCTCTTCTCTTTAATAGGTTTCAGAACCTCCTCTGGTCCAGAAAGACATTTGTGGACAACATGAAAATCTACAACCACAGTTACATCTACATGCCTGCCTTTTCTATGAAGACAGGCACAGAGCCGTCCCTCCGGGTTTATTACACACTGTCAGATGTTGGTGCCAATCAAACAGTGCTTTTTGCCAACCCCAACTTTCTGCGCAGCATTGGAAAGTTCTGGAAAAGTAGAGGAGTTCACGCCAAGCGCCTGTCCACGGGACTCTTCCTGGTGAGCGCGGCCCTGGGACTCTGCGAAGAGGTGGCCATCTATGGCTTCTGGCCTTTCTCTGTGAATATGCATGAGCAGCCCATCAGCCACCACTACTATGATAATGTCTTGCCCTTTTCTGGCTTCCATGCCATGCCAGAGGAATTTCTCCAGCTCTGGTATCTTCATAAAATTGGTGCACTGAGAATGCAGCTAGACCCATGTAAAGAGCCTGCACTCCAGCCCACTTCCTAGTGACGGTGGAAGAAGAAAAGACTGAGCCAGGGTATTTGCTAGGTTTTCTATGTGACCCAAAAGTCAGGTTGTTTCATGGATTTGTACACTCCCCTTGGAAAGATGATAAAAGAACAACGGAAACTCAAGCAGAGCTTTAATTTTTAATGTTGGCCTGGAAGACAAATAAGAAATAAACATCTTGTGAAATATTTTGTAGCGCATGGTGGATTTGCAACCAGGAAAAATCCTGCTGACGATGTTGGCAAACCACATTTGTATGGTTCAAATCTAGAAGATGCAATTCAAAAACAAGATGGTCTGTAGCTGTTGAGGCTCATAAACTAATCAAGGTAGAATAAAGAAAATGCCAGGTCAAAAGTGTGTTGCAGATTGTCAACACAAACTGGCTTAATAATTATTTCGAGAGACCTGTGTTCTTAACACTGGTATTAGGACCACAGCTTTTAAAAAATTATTATTTATTTTTGCCCTATTTAGGGGCAGAGGGTAGGTGATGGGGTAGATTTTTAAAAGCCCTTATTGAGTAATAAGGATACAAAATGCTACAGCTGATTATTGTGATTTGTTGAACCAACTCTATGTTAACTCTAGCTCCCCATCTGTTTCTAAAAATTTAAATAAGAATTGCTTCTTCCCCTTCTGTCAAGTCTACTTAGCTGATGTGAAGCATTGTTGAATTTAGACTGTTGATTCATTGTCTGGTTAACACGAGCCACTTTCCCTCCTCAGCATTAGGACATAAACTGAATTTTAGGTCTGCATTATGGAAATCTGTTTGCATTATCATTTTAGTGCAGAAAGACTACAAATGTAAGTACATTATTGATTTGTAAATGGGCATAATTGTCTTCAAAAATTTAATCTTCAGAGATGAAGTAAAGCACAGTGACGTAAAGCTGAGTCTCTGCAGAAGACGGACCAGAAGGCAGATCCCTTTTCTGTGTAACATGGTGTCCCCTCCAAGATAAATCATATGTGTGCACAGATGCATATATACATGTACACACACATTACACAAAATTAAACAAAGCTCCTTCTCATGTAACTATGTAAGTGGGATAATTTACACGCTATCAAGATAACAAAGCCCTGTTTGAGTCGAGGATTTCTAAATGAACGTTGAGATTATTGTAGAAATTAGCTTTTGTAATCGCGATTGGTTGGTGTAACACAGATTATACTGATATGTATAAAGTTAGGAATTTGAGAGTGATTCTTTGCAAACTGGGTTGCTATTTTGATCTTGTATAGCAGAAGAAAAGTGTAACGGTAAGACACTGTGAATGAGCAGTGTTAAATATTTATTCATGTGCACCCCTCTTTTGAGTACATTCCCTCTTCTGAGCTGTTATTATTTAATATTTCCATAAGAAAGGAATACATTTTTGCCAATATACTTCATTAAAAATGTAAAAGGGCTACAAAAACATCTACATAAATTAATCAAACGTATCAGTCAGATTAGTTAATTTGTAAAACTGTTAAAATGTAATCAGTGAGCTCATAGAGCCTGTGTGTCACAGTTCCATTGAAGATGCTATCTGGAAGTTTTACATCTAAGTATAACTTCTAGGATAGATTTATGCAGTAGATTTGTACAGTGTTTAGTCGATAATTTTTTTTTATTCCTACCAGTTATATTTGAGTGGACCTGTGTTCCTCAACTAAGGTGGGTCCCTTTCCCTTTCCAAGGCAGCTGGAAATGTCTGGAGACGTTTTTCACTGTCATAACTCAAGGCTGCTACTAGCGTATAGTGCGTTGCAGCCGCAAATCCTGCTAAATGTGCAAGTCAGCCACTCACAGCAAATAATTACCTAGTCTAAAATGTATGTAGTGCCAAGGTTGAGAAACCCTAGATTAGACCAGAATGAAGCTCTGATTGTTCTATATTATCTTCACTTAAGGGTACACATACATACATGCTTACACTATTCAAAGTACAGTTACAATTTAATGAGAATGTTTTCTTAGGGTAGATTATGGTTTGGTGTTACTTTATAGTGACATTTCATAGTTATGTCATACATACACATTTTTCTGTGCTTGGTTAGATGTAACTAAACAAGAAGTCTGTGGGGTGTGTGTGTGTGTGTGTGTGTGTGTGTGTGTGTGTGTCTGTGTCTGTGTGTATTTGTGAATGTGTATATAGCCTGAAGCCTTTCTCTGCTGAAGGTATTATGTTTCTAAGTAGGAACTTCTCTAGAATTATCCTGTAGAGTACTTTGGAATACTCTGTTACTATTGAGAAGTTGAATTGTAAATTCTCATTAGTTAATTTTGTTTATCTGAAATTAGGACCCTTAGAACTGGGTTTGATAGTTTCTAAATTTGTTCAATTTTATTTTAGTATTTCTGACCCTTAAGATTGAGCTCAGGGGCTGGGGATTTAGTGCAGTGGTTAGAGCGCTTGCCTAGCAAGCACAAGGCCCTGAGTTTGATCCCCAGCACCAAAAAAAAAAAAAAAAAAAAAAATTCAGCTGAGAAGACATTTGAGTTATGATAGACACACTGAGTGAGAAAACATTTAATTGCTTTCAATGCATCTGCCAAGAGAGGGCAGCTTCTCTACCATCAGACTAATTTTTAAAATTGTTTTTTTTGTGTGTGTGTGACAAAAATTAAGTTGCTTCATGAGGCAAAGGGAAAGATGGAGGCACTAGGAATGAATATTCTGATGGGACTTTTAATTTTAATTACCAGTAATTTGAGAATAACATCAATTTTAAAGATCATGAATAAGGACAATCTGTTAATTTTAATCACAGTTCAGTAAAATTAAGGTAAGTGAAGGATTAAATCATTCCATAAGAAAAAAAAGTAACATTTTATATGAAAGACTTTTTGTATGAAAGAGGACTCTTGGACATGTGTGCTTTATATAGAATATTTTTAGCAGAAGTTTATATGAAATTGTGCATCTAAATTGCATAATTCTCACACAAGAGACTAGGAAAGTACTCACTGGATTTTGTCTCTGTTTGGTTCACTTTCTAGCTTTTTTAACTAAGGTAGGAAGTAAATGACACAGAATGGCAGATGTTCAGACAATACCCTTTGTTTGGCTTTGTGATGTCTCATCCCCTTTTTCTAGCTAAAGTTTTGTTTAGACTAAATATGACTTGTACCTGTAGCAATGTGGACATTGTGGCTTAAAATGGAAAATAACCGATGGAATCTGGGATTCTAAATGTGCCACAAATGTCTTTAGATTTGTCAAAAAGCTTTCTAAGATAGCTGTAGATGACCCCAAATGGAAACACTGTCAGTAACACTACTTTTCAGTAGCTAGGGTAGTTTTATAACTTTATTATATACAACCTATTTCTTTGAAAAGTCCACTATCTGTAGTTTTTAATTTCTATGTTTGAAAATACCAACCTTGTGAAATTTTTAACAAACAAATCTGCTTCTTCCTCAGAATCCAAGGGGGAAAAGGCAGGCCAGTCCGCTGAAAACTTGAGCAATTACTGTGTTGTACGACTACTTTCCCACCAGAACCAGGGAATGTCTACTCTTTGTTTATAGAATTCCAAAGATCAGTAGCTGTAAGACTTTGTGGAAACTTGAAGACAAGAATGTTGAGGAATTAGAGCTGAGAGCAATGCTGTATTTTTTCTTTTTCTGCCCAGTTAACTCTCAGATCATATGACTTTCGGGAGAGCACACATCAGAGATGAAAGTGAGTTAACAATTTCAAGGCGGGGCAGCCACTGTCAATGGAGGTAGTGAAGTCAGCAGGGCATATAACTACCTATTTCGGTAGCAGCATATCATCGCATGGTCAGGAGAGGGCGAGGCAAGTGGAAAGGAGGAACCACCCCATCCCCAAGCTGTAGCATCCACAGGGACGGAGCAGTCTCTACTCTTGCCCTTGGCCTTTCAGGACCATTTGTGTCTATCCTACCTGGGGAGCTGGCGTGGTTTTAAGGTTAAGCTGGTGGCATTGTGACTCGAGGGGTGGTAGGGAGAATTGCTGAGAAGCTTAAAATTTTACACTGCCTTAAACTATTTTGCTTAAAGTTGTAAAATTAAGGTAAGTGAATCTGTCTAAATCTGGGTGTCCTGTGGCCTAGTCTGGTGACCCCAACCTATTTATATCCCTACCAGTGATGACGAAAAGTGGAGGTTTTTGTTTGTTTGTTTGTTTGTTTGTTTTTTAACTATTTAGAAGGACTTTCAGAGTCCTTGAAGCTAGGGAGGTATAACACGTTCCAGCCATTCCTATACAGCCTCTTGAAAGTCTTGGAAACAAACGTTTTCTGAAGCCCAGAACGTGTATCTATAAACTCCTAAAATTACAAGGCCACATGTAGGTTGAGCATCATTAAATTCCTGTTTTTTTAAGCTGAAGGAGACTTGAATCTGTAGGCATTTTTCTTCCCATTATAAGAAGATAGATATTATTTATTATCTTCAGTTTTGACTTGGCTTGTGACATTTTTACATATACCTTAGAGGTGATAGATTGAAACACATACATAAATGCAAAGCTTATTCAAACAACCCTGTTCATCATTGCAATAAAAATATATTTTTGCTTACATCTTTTGATTTCCTTTTTTCTGATGCCAGCATTAGTGATTTCCTGTAACACCCAAGGAATAAATAACATATTATAAATTGACTTTTAATATCTGTGAGCCTTTGAGTAATAGCAAACAGCCCTTGACTCTTTTTAAAGCACAAAAGTGGAATTATATTTTATGGTTACTTATTTACCTACCTCCTCTGTGTTCCTATTGATCTCTACATTGTACTAAAACCCTCACTGATTTTGCTTTGTGGTTGAAGCTGTGGGATCTAATCAGTGATGCAAAGCTATCTGGGAGTTTTATAGAATAATCCCCAAATACATTGATCCTGTCTCTTCTTGCTTCTATGTAATTAGACTCTCTCGAGGTACTTGTCATTTTTAAACGTATGTTTCGCACAGCATCAAAGGCAGAGAAAATCAGGAGCTAGATAACGTCTGTTTTTCTCTGCACAGCAAGAGAAACAAAAGATTGTGATTTTAAAAGTTTTAACTAAAGTGGAAAGCAGAAGAGAAAATCACAGTTTTAATTTAAAAAGATCTTTGGGGGCGATCTCAGAAGAGGTCCCCAAGCAGAGGCCAAGGAAGAGGCTGTTGTCTTCAAAGGCAGTCCTCAGAATGGAACCTTTTTGTTACAGATGGTGGCAGTGTGAGAGGCAGACTGCCTCTCACCCACCTGTCACCCACGTGTGGCCCTTGGCAGTCTCGGGACCACCCCTGTGGCACTTCCTGCCCTTCTCCATGCAGAGGTTTCCTTGGTCTGTGAGCCTTGTCAAGCCAGCACCCCATTCTCATATCCTTCTGTCATCTGCACTTAGATTCTTACTAAAGCTGCTGTCGTGAAGACACACCGCTAGCAGGAAGTGTCACCTTGAACCTGACCTTTAGAACAGCGTCATCGCACGCTCTACATAACTGAAGTGAGCTTCAGTCTCCTGCCCCACAATGACATCCATTTAAGGCTCTTGCATTCATTATGATTTAAGCAGGCTTAGATACATTCCCCCATATTCCAGCGTGCTAGAGGACACACTTGTGTTGGGCGTGCATGTGCACACATGTGCGCACACAACACACACATTACTGATGTCCATGGGAAAGAGGCTGACGGTTGACTGGAGAAGAGTAGGGAGTGGCAGAGTGCCTTAACTTTGGTTGGCTCCCACTTCCTCGTGTATTTCCTTCATGTACCTCCGTCTCTTTACAGATGTAACCAAGTCTTCTCCAGGTTGCACCTGTATCATCAGCAAGCGCTCTCATGCATGTAGCAAATGTGACTATTTTGTAGAAGTGCATCACAGTAGATAGGCCTTGGAGAAGTCTGATAACAGTATGTAAATATCCTTCGCGGAAGTAGTAGAACCTTCTGGTGGAAGGTCCTTAGGCGATAGCTACAGGAGGACTCATAGATTAAGAATATTAGTTTTGCCAGCAAATGCCAGTACTCCTGGAAGCAAGAAATCTCTCTGTCAGTTTCTCATCCAGTTTTAGGCACCAGTCTTACGAGCTTCCTCATTGGTAGATCACCACAGACACGCTCCTGGTAGTTTACAGGAGTCACGATTTAGGATAATTGATGGGTGCTTAGATCCATCATAGTTAGAGATGCTAGAGAGGAGGGGAGAAAACCAGCAAACATAGCTCCATGGAAAAGCCTACTTAATGTTTAAAAAGTATGAAATATTATTAGAACTCTAGTTACCATACTGCATAGTTGGTGTGAAAAATATTGAGAAAGGACTTTCCCTTTGGTCTCTGACTCTGTTATTGCACATTATATATCATCCTACATGTGTGCAAGCTGCTCTTCAAGAGCAAATTTTCAGAGGCCGGAGGTAAGAAGAAAATAAGAAAACTCTTATTTCTCAAACAATGTAGTCTGATGACCAGCCCATTGGGTGTAATGATTCTGGAAAATATTTCAGATTAGATTGTAAAATTGAAATCACCTTTGAAATGTGTATCAAAGTGCTTCTTCTCATTAACGCCAAACTCCATTGGTGGCAAGTGTAGGGAAATCAGTGCTCTTCATTTCTTTTTTTAGAGTGTCATATAAAATGTAGCAGGTAAAAAAGAACTTTAATTGGTACTTTTTATAGTGTGACTTGAAAAAAATAGTATGTGTCTCTGTTGGTTCTGCTGAATTGTTTCTTTCCACAGAATCTAAACGCAATGTCATAGGAGGAGGTTTGCTATAAAAACGTGTCTTTTTCTTTGGTGCGTTCATTGTAATTATGGCTGGCAGTGGAAGGTTCCATGAGTCTCAATTTCTCTACCTCCCTTACTTGGAGAAAATTTGCAAATGTACCCTGTGAATAAAATGATTTTTTAAAATAACTTGTGAAGTCTTTTTCTTTCCCAGAAGTATACGGATAATGCTATTTTCTTTTTTGTTCTTGCTTTAGTTTCTGCATCCTTATCTGTTATTCTGTTGTTTTGGTTTTTTTTTTTTTTTTTACCTTGTGAATGAAAAGTCATGTTACATAGGGAGGAAATTATGTTAGAGATACACAATTTTAATTATGATGAGTATAATACGAGAACACTGTTGATGCATTTTGTTCAGAGAAAAGTATCTGCTGGGCCAAGTAGAAAGCAAATTAAGCATTCATATAATGTGAATAATTTAGATGAGCCTACTTTGCCCCTCCGTAACATTTTTTTTCCTTTTTGTAATGAGTCAGTATCAGTATGCACGTCCTAGAGATACTTTAATAAATTCCTAACAAGGTGCAAAACATTGAGATTCTCCTTCTGTTCCCGTGGATGACTTTGAGAAGTCCAAGTGTGCCTTCGTGTCTAAATTATTTAGATCATTGCCCTCTCCCTTGGGCTCTAGTGGCCCAGTTCTGCCACTTTTTCAGAGGGAGTGATATCACGAAAAGTGACCTTGGTCCAGCCTTATGACATATTTCTTTTCTGAAATTGATCAAAGTGCTTTGTACCAATTCTCTAACTTCATTTCCTCATACCACAGGCTTTTGGATGACAGCTATTTTAGGGAAGGATATTCTGTTACCTAATGGAAAATCTGCCTGATGTTTAGTTGAATCATTTGGAGGGGGGAAAAGCAGAGCTTCACTGTAAATGTGGGTTACTCTAACCATATGAGGAAAACAGATTTAACTCATTTTCACCAACTATCATTAAGTTTTAAAAAAAAATTCTGGATTTTACTGAGTCTTGCTGTTCTACTTTGTTTTGATTTAAGTACTCAAAAACAAATACTAAGAATCCAAAGGCATATACTAGGACTCCCCCCTGCTAAATCTAAAAATGGGATAATTATAACTCAAAGACTATATTTTTGCTTCAAAACTTATTTTTGGTATACAGTGAGATTCTTGTTGATAATTGAAGATGTAGAATGCTTGAATTCAATTATAATTCACATGCTGTTTTCAGGGCTTTTGAATGTGGGAAAATAAACCCTTTGCTATTTCGTTTGTACAGCTAGAACGAAAGTTGTATTTTTCTTCCATAAGTGTTGTGGTTTCTGGGCATGAATTGAAAAATCAGCATCGGTATTGGAACATTTTTGTGATAAACAGTGCTATCGAAAGTTAGATCAAAAGACAATCAAGAGTTTATTGATCTCAATCTAGATATTAGGCAAAAGGATTTCAATCTTTGTGTGTGTGGGCAAAGGAGATAGAACAGGGTTCACTGGTGAGGGCTAAGGGTGGGTGGACATAATACCGTATTCGACTGCCTGCCAGGCAGATTACTGATTTTTGGGACACTGGCTCTCTGCCAGAGGTTTAACACGGGACTTTGCTATTGTTGGTTTGGTACTTGGCCGTTGCAGTAGAAGTCAGATTCTCCTTGGTCCCGTTACTCTTACTCCACACATAACCTCCATCCCTTCTACCAGACCCATTTTGTATAGAAGCCCATAGAGATAGAGTAGTGGGATAAGACAAGGGGCAACCTGATATCCACTTGGCATGCTATTTTGTCTGGAACTTTTATAAAAGTTGAGCCTGAGATAGTGAATGAGAAGGAGTAATTATCAGAGTTTTCCATCATGGAACATACATTTTATTCTGACTGAAGTAGACATTTATTCTGGGCCTTCCTTTCCTATCCCAGTGCTCATATCAGCACAACTATGTGTGAACTTACAGAATGACTTGTTTACCATTTTAATATCATATATAACATACAATATTCTTCTGACTAATGAGCATGCATTTCAAAAGCAAACGAAACTTAGCAAGGAACTCATGCCTATGAAATTAACTACTATTATTCTTTTCCGTATTATAGAAGATATATTCTCATCAGTAGTGAAATTGCTCCCAAATGCAGCAAAAATTGATTCAGGGAAGCAAAATAAATCTTAGATATTCCAATGGCTTGGAAACACATCTTAAAGGTTTCCTTGGCAGTGGGAGTGAGGGATAATGACAAAAGTTTGAGGGTCACTGACCTCGAAGCAGCTGCCTCATACGAAGTTGGCCTGCGCCATTAGAGACTCATTTAAGGACCGTGTGAGAGATAATGTCTTTAGAGGTCAAGGTACCATCTCATAAGATGTGGGGTATGTTTCGAACAGTGATCTCCCTTTAGATATTTGGATTCTATTTAGAATATTTGGATCTGGGAACTAAGAGATGGGTGCAAATTGTGATATACTGTGCGTTGGAAAATTTTTCCAAAATATTTTCTATCGCAAGTTGTGATATGCTGTGCCTTTATTTTTTTTAATTAAAATATTTTCTAATTCCATCGGGTAGTATATTTGAAATTTTTTTGAATATTGGGGGGTTTCTAGTATCTCTTTATCGCTAATTTAATTCTCATACTATGTGATTTTAATTCTCTTTTAAAGGATGTACTGAGAGACTTGCTTTATGCCCCAGCTTCCCTGCCTACTTCAGCAGGACACACATTCTAGTTGTTGGCGGTAGTGCGCTAAGGATGTTTATTAGCTCAGGTATATTGCATAGTTCAGATCTGGACTATTTCCCAAAGGCTCATGTGTTAGAAGCTATTTTACCACATCGCGCTATTGGGAAATGTTGGAAACTTTAACAGGTGGGGCCTAGTGGAAGGGTTTGGATGTTTGGAGCATGTCCTTAAAGGAAACAGGAATATGTTGTCCTTTTTTTCCTGCTTCCATCCATGAGGCAAACAGCTCAGCTCAGCTCATCATGTTTCTGCTTTACCACAAGCCCAAAGCACCTAGACCAACGGACCATGGACTAAAACCTCCAAAACCATGAGTTACAATAAACCTTTCTGCTTTATGAGTTGGATTATCTCAGGTATTCATTGCAGTAATAGGAAGCTAACACATATGTCCTAATCATATTTTATCTGTTTTATCAACCCTAAATAAAGGAGTATAAGCCTCTGAGAATGATAGGCCCATTTTGTCCTTTATTTTTTGTATTTATGCACTTTTAAACTCAGTTGTAAGTTGTATACGCTGAGAGTCTGATTGCAGACCAAACTCATGTGTGATTGTTCATGTCTGACCATAGACAGTTGTGAGTCTATGCCTGGCAGGCCTCTTGGGGATAGGTTGTCACCCCCACGCCAACTTTGGTGCATTACAAATTCATCGCAGATTTCTGTAATAGGTTGCAGTCAAGGATTTAGGTCCCCAGGGCAGCCATGCTCATTCTTAGCCCACCATCTCCACGTGGAAGCTGCTTTACTGGGGGCCTTGCCTGCGAATCCTTTCTCCATGCTCACTCCATGCCTGTCCCCTCTCTTCCCTCTGGCCTGCAGGTCCCTAAAGAGGCAGAACGCTTTTGTTTTGGGCCCCTTGGCAGTGTGACATTTTCCCGTCAATGCTGCATCTACCAAATTGTCACCCAGTACAAGTTCATGTCTCCCTTCCTTGGGAGACATGAAATCCTAAAGAACTTGTGTCTCTTTTTGCCTTATGTTGCCAGTGTAATAAGTGGGTAAAGACTTAGTTTCAATTTGGCTCATTGTCCTAATTGACCTCCTCCCTACTTGGCTACTTAAAATACCCATTTCAGGTTATTGTATTTTCCTTGCGAATTGACCCTTTTATTAATGTCTATAACAATATAAATATTATGTAAATATAAAATAAGTATATGAATTTTTCTTTATCACTTCAGGTAGTACTCCTTGTCTTGAAGTCTCTTTTGAGATTAATGAATCCTTATGAGATTGGTATATCTTTTTCTGGTTTTTTACTTTTACTCATTGGTTTATTTATTCATTTTTGTTTTATTTTGTATTTTTAAGAAGCAGGGTCTCCCTAGGTTGTCCAGGCTGGCCTGAAGTCCTGGACTCAAATGGTCCTCCTGCCTCAGGCTTTTGAGTAACTCAGACTACAGGCCCACCACTGCACCTGGCTTATTGTATTTACTTTTAAAAGGCATCTCTTGTATATAACATATATCTGGATCCTATTTGTTAGCTATTTTTATAATCTTTGCCCTTAATTGGAGGACTTAACACTTTTATGTTTAATGCAGTTATCAATATATATAGTTGAACTTTAGGTCTATCATCTTACTCTCTTTCAGTTCCGTCTGTTGTTTTTCACGCTGATTTTTTGCCTTTCAAAAAATTAATCAAATTGTTTACTAATTATACTTTTTGTCATTGTAGGGATTGTAAGTATCTCTAATTAATCACTGTATAACTTGAATTAATATTATACTACACATTTAAGAAATTTTCAATAGGTCACTTTATTCTTCTTTTTTCTACTGTCATGTATATTACTACAAGTATTTTATAAACTTCATAATACAATATTGTTGTTTGACTTTAAGATACCTGGTATTTTTCAAAGAAATTAGTATGTGAAAATATGCTTTTGTATATATACCTCTTTGTACCAGTTTCAATCTTCTCACCTTTCCCATAGAGTTGGTCTCATTTCTCAAAAGCCTAATGAAATTCCTTCAGCTGTTTCTGTAGTGTTAGCAATAAATTCTCTCTGCTTTTATTTACTTTGAAATATCTATAGTTCACCTTCGTTTTCAAAGTATGTTTTTATTGTAATAGAATTCTAGCTTAACAGTTTTTCTTTCTGCATTTTAAATATGTCATTCAGTTTTCTTCCAGTTTGCCTTATTTCTGATGAGGATTTTGCTAAAATTACCATCATTGTATTCTATGTCATGTTTGCTTTTTTTCACCCTCTTACTTCTTTAGGTTTTTTTTTTTTTAAAACAAATCTCTAAGTGTCGACACTTTGACAGAGGTTTCATTTTTGGATTTAGCAGTACCGACCTTACTAGTTTCGGGTTATTACTAAAACATGCAAAGTTAAGTGAACTTTGTTTTTTTGGAAGAGTTTTAGGTTCACAGAATAATGGGGAGGGATTTACAGATACTTCCTGTATACCCTCGGCCTCCACATGTGCCCAGCCTCTCCCACGATCAGCAGCCCTTCAAAGAATGGTGTGCGTATTACAGTGGAGGAACCTACACCTGCACCTCATTATTACCCTAAATTCATAGTTTATATTAGCTTCACTCTTGGTGTTATAAATTCTGTATATTTGAACAAACGTATCTATTTACCTTCGTCAATGTTTCTTTATAGAGTAGTTTTGCTATGCTCAAAATTCTGTGCCCCATCTATTTATCTCTACCTCTCACTTAACCCCCGTTAACCACTAATCTTTTTGATGTCTCCTTAGCTTTGAACTTTCCCCAATGTCGTGTGGTTGAATCTTACTCTATAGCCTCTTTGGATTGATTGGTTTCACTGATTAGTCTTTTTATGACTTGATAGCTCATTTCTTGTTAGCAATGAATAATATTGCAATGTTTGGGAGTTTATTACCTATTCAACTGCTAAAGGATATCTTAGTTGCTTCCAGAATTTTGGCAATGAATAAGGAACAAACTCAAATATGAATAAAATGGGTATAAACTTTGGAGTGCAAGTGTTTTTTTTGGAGGGGTGCTGGGGAGGAGTGCAAGTTTTTGTATGGAAACAAGTTTGCAACTTCTTTGGGTAAATACCAACGTATATAACTGCTGGAATAGATGATAAGTCCATATTTAATATTGTAAAAAATGATGAAACTCGCCTCCAAAGTGGCTGTACTATTTGGCCGTCATTTTTACCAGTACAGAATGAGAGTTGCAGGTGCTCAACATTCTTTTCATCAGTAGATGTGGTCAGTGTTCTGAGGTCTGGCCATTCAAATAGGTGGACGGTGCTGTGGTGTTATTTTAATTTGCATGCCCCCACGGGAAAATGACATGGGGCACCTCTTCATAAGCTATTTTCCACCTGTGGTCTTCTTTGAAGAGGTGTCTGTTAAAACTTGGCTCAGTTTTTAATTGGGTTGTTTCATTCTTTTTTGTGGGGAGTGCTGGGGATGGAACTCAGGGCCTTGAGCTTACTAGACAAGTGCTCTACCACTGAGCTAAATCCCCAACCCTGGGTTGTTTCATTCTCACTGCTGAGGGTTTTTTTATCCACTCAGAGATGGCTCTGTCTTTTAATTGATGGATTTTACATTCAGAGTGATGCTAATATGGTTGCATTAATACTTACCATATGCTATTTCCTATTTGTTGTCCTTGTTTTTTCCTATTTTTATCTTGCATTCTTTTCCTGTCTTTCATAGTTTTAGTTGAACATTTTATAATTTTATTTTCTCTTTTTTCTTTGTATATGTTATACTTATTTTTTACTTTTTAGTAGTTGGTTTAAAGTTTGCAATATACATTTACAGCTAACACAAATCCACTTTTAAATAACACTATACTACTTCTTTATTGGCTTATATTAAAATAATCCAATTTCTTCCCTTCTAGTGTTTATATCATTGCAGCCATTCATTACACTTATGTGGGTAAACATGATCAAATAAATGGTTGCTGTTCTAATTTTGGTTTTTTGTTTGTTTTGCTTTGTTTTGGTTTTGGTGCTCAGGATCGAACTCAGGGCCTTGTACTTGCAAGACAAGCACTCTAACCACTGAACTAAATCCCCAGCCCCACTGTGCTAATTATGAAAAGCACTGTTATTTATTAGGTGAATTAAGAATAAGAAACTTTAATATTTATTTTACCTTTACTTCTTTCTTCTTTGTTGTTCTTCCTTTATGTAGATCTGAGTGCAGGCCTATTGGCAATAAGTTTTCTCCACTTTTGTTTGTCTAAGAAGGCACTTCTTTGTGTGGGTGTTGGGGACTAAACCCAGGACTTCCTGTGTGCTAGACAAGCTCTCCACCACTGAGCTACATCCTCAAGCTTTCTTTACTTTCAAAGAGTGATTTGCAGGTACAGAATGCTAGATTCGTTTTTCTTTCTTTTTTCTTATTTCAACACTTGAACTATTTCATTCCGTTTTCCTTGCTTACATGGTTTCTAAGAAGACCCCTGATAGCTGCTTCTCTGTAAGTAAGGGTTATTTTCATTATTGTTTCGCTTCTATCTGAGCCTGATGTGTCTCGGTGTCATTTATTAATGTATTTAGCTTGGTGTTCTCTGAGTTCCCTGGTCTATATTTTCACATCAGACATTAGGTGGGAGAGATTCCATCATTATTGTTACAAGTATTTTTCCTATCCTCTGTGTCTTCTCCTTTGGTATTTCCATTGTACATATATTATGCTTTTCTAGTTGTTGCAGTTCTTGGATATTATATTCTGTCTTTTTATCCTAATCTTTTTCTCTTTGTGTCTCAATTTTGAACTCTTTCCTCATGTCCAGTCTAACAATTGGTTCAAACCCATTCTTTGTTTTTTATTACAATATTATGGCACTCTAGCCTTTCTTTTGGTTCTTTCCTAGAATTTCCCTCTCTCTGCTTATGTTGTCCATCTCTTCTTGTTCTCTGTCTGCTTTATCCATTATTCATGTCAGTTTTAGCATATCAGTTATGAGTGTTTTCAGTTCCTGGTCAGATAATTCCAACATCTCTGCCACATCCGTATCTCATGCTGCACCTTGCTTTGTCTTTTTGGTCTGAATTTCCTGCCTTTCGTAATATTTTTCTTGATAGTTGAACATACTGTACTGATAAAAGACATTCCTATGTCTTGCTAGGTGTGGTCATAGAGGTAGCCTGTGCCTCTGGACAGAACATGACAAATGCTTCCCAGGTTTGCCCTGAAAAACACTGGGAAAGGGTGGCTAAACTGGGCTGGTACTGGATGTTTCCCATTTCCTAGGTCTTTGGGGCTTGGTGAATTACCAGTAGAATATCTGGTTAAATAGTTTCCCTGTGGACAGGCCTTGTTAAGAAAAGCAGAATGGTCTGACATATTTCATAATGGTTCTGTTTTCCCTCTACTGGCGGAAGCTTCCACCATGATGTCATCTCCTCGGTTCTGATGTGTCCAGAAGGCCCTCACCAGAGGCCAAACTGATAGGGCCACCTGACCTTCCACTTCTAGCCACCAAAACTGAGACCTAAATAAATCTTTTTTTCTTTATATATTACCTAGACTTCAGGTATTTTGCAATAGCAACAGAAAATAACTACTACAATAATAGAAAGTAACTTGTTAACTTTATAATGGCACCTTTGTAATATCCACCCAAAGGAATACAGCAAACATCATTCTTAGTGCTGAAAGATTAAAATATACCTCTAAAAACAACAGATAAGATGTCTTATTCCATTTTATTTCCTGTAATGGAATACCATTTCATTTATATGAAAAAGCAAAGGATCAAGAATTGCTTTAAGATATAAAGGAAGGAACTGGAAAATTGACATGTTGATGGCCTTATACAATGAATGAATGAATAGATCACATCCTCTCTCTCTACTTAGTTTTTCTAAAAAAAAAATTATCTGGAGGGACTATGAGAAATTTTCTTACCTCCAGTTGCACTGCTTATTATGATAATTTTTTGGAATGAGTCTAATAGTAGAATATCATCCAGCTTTCTTCCCTTCTTGAGTCATGTAGAAAACTTATTTGTTCTGCAGCATAATTTGGAAATGTATTCATCTGAAAAAGAATACATTTGTGCTAAACGATTTACATCCTGTAGCCTGTTTTGTGCTACAATTGCCTTATGTCTTAATGCCTAATTATGACTCTGTATGTGTACATAGATAATTGTTCATGTATTATATCTTTTTAAGAGCAGTTAAAGTCAGCAAACATGATGCAAACAAATGCCTATTGCTGAACTGATACGAGGCGGAGAAGTGTGGTAACTGAGTTCACTCCTCGGTGTTTTCCCAGATCACAGCCCAGTCAAGAATAATAGTAAAGGCATCCACTGCAAGATGCAATTTGGTATTAGTAATGTTAACACATGAAAGTGGTGTATCTTAGAACCAATGAGATGCTTTTATCCTGCTGGGAAGGAGGCCGAAGCACGAGTAAACGCTGCAATCATGGAGAATGAATGTGTTCTAAGATCCTAAAACTGTTCTTTCCCCTCCGAAGAATAAATCAGGGTGATAAGAACAGAAAAGGGTCTTGAACTAAAGGACCGAATCAGAAATCATTCTCTTGACGATTTTCTCCAATTCATGTTAACTTGGGCCTCTTTAGACGGCGCTTTGTACACTAGAGGGCTCTAACGCACAACTTGTCAAAAGAAAATATTGATAGCCTGTTTTGTTTGTTTTAAAAATTTGTCTCTTCAGTAAATATTTATTGAGCATGAACTGTTAGGCATCATACTGAACTTTTTAAGGGCTATAAAAATGACTATACCCTTGAATAGATTTACAATTTTGTGAGGAGATAAAGTATGTGTGCAAGTAAAAAAAGGGAGAAATGAGACAACTTGGAAAACAGGGCTTAAGAATTTTCGATGACTGTTCTTTCTTTTTTTTTTTTTTTTTGTGGTGTTGGGGATCGAACTCAGGGCCTTGTGCTTCAAGGCAAGCACTCTAATCACTGAGCTAAATCCCCAGCCCCCTAGGGCTTAAGAATTTTAAGAATTAAAAAGGTAGTGAATCCCTGCCTAGATCATCAGCTCGAGTTTTTTTAAATTGGAAAAAAATGTAAATATCTCCCCAGTGAAGTTGCCAGGTCCTTAATTTCAGGGATTCTCCTGTTGGAGATCTGTGGGAAGCTTAAGAAAGATCGAGTTATTTCTTGCAGGTGCCTCTTAGGGGCAGTTGGAGTGGTTCTGGGGACACAAGTATATTCTGTATCATGAGGGCTACTTCTCCCCTTTTGTCCTCTTGTTCTTCCTTCCATCTTCTTTCTTTGTCATCCTTCTTGAAAAATTCCATGCCACAATGATGCGACCGTGACTTTGATATATAGTCTTAATCTCGTGGCTGTTTTCTAGAAGTCACCCATCCCAGCTCCACTGTAAATTCTGGAACAACTTTTTACACTGAAAATAACTGTGACTACCAACAGGCATTATTAGTGCGACTGTGTGTATTTTCCTGTATTGCCAAGATTGTAAGAGAATGTTTGCAATCCATTGAACCGGGGGGAGGTTAAGAAAAGAAAAAGAAAAAAATAGCAGAACAGAAGAGCTGTAGTAATATGACCTCCTTCCTTTACTGTCACACACACACTGTCTTGCTCGTATTCTCATTTTATTTTTCTTTCACATTTTGTCTTTCCTTCTTAGCTTTGTTGATTGAGAAATAGCATTGTGAAGATTCATTTTATTTACTTACTTTTAAACTTTAAAGAACTATCACACTTAAAAGGTTACAAAAATACTACTCCCATCCAAACTTTAGTCAGAGCCAACAATCGTTCCTGGTTTGCAATGTTTGCTTATTTATGTCTGTAATTACTGTTGTTGTTATTGTTGCTAAAGCATTTATAAGTTGCAAATACTATAATTCTATACTCCCAAAGATCTCAATGTATACATCCTAACAACAAGGAAATTTCCTACATAACCATAATATAATGCTAAAGTCCAAAAATTAACACTAATATATTATTATCTAATATACACTTCATATTCTGATTTTATCAGTCATCCCACAAATGTCCTTTGGAGTAATATTTTTCCTGTCGTCCGATCTAGGATCTTGCGTTGTGTTTAGTTGTCACACTCTTTTAATTTGGTTTCATCTGGTTTTAATGCGTTTCCTTCATCTTTCACGTTGATGTTTTTAGGAGTTCAAGTCAATTGATGTCTCTGGATTTGGGCGTCTCTGATGTTTTCACATGATTACATTCAGTTCATTCCTTTTTGGTAGACATGTTAAGTATTCTGGAAATATATCAGGATGTGTTAGATTCCACTCTGTAGGGATTAAGCCATTTTTTATTTCCCAGACAATATAAGACTGCCCATATCCCCAAACCTCACCAACAATGTGTGTTGCCAAATTTGAATTTACTGCTAATTTGATAGGTGAAAAATAGTATCTTGATGTAGTTTTTAATACTAAACTTCATTAAGGTAGAATTAGAAAACAATAAATGAACACTTAAGCATACAATGTTATGGATTTTGATTGGACATATAAAATATAAACTATGTTTGTCACTCCAAAGTTATTCTTTCAGTAAATCCCCCTGAATTCTGACCCCAGGCAGCCACTGATCTGCTTTCATTTACTATAGATTATATTTGTGTCCTCTAGAGTTTCTTATAAATGAGGTACTGAGATATGTATACAATTGTGTCTGGCTTCTGTTTCTCTGGATAGTATTTTTGAGATTCACTCATGTTGCTGCATGTAATGGTAATTAATTTTTCTTATTTCTTGTATTTTTTATTATATAACAATATCCCATTGTGTGAATATACCACAGTTTGCTTATCTCCCGTTTTATTGGTGGTATTTGTTTCTGATGTAGGGTTATTATGAATAAAGCCCCCCTGGTGTTGCTCAGGGTGGAGAAGTAGCTGGAGCAATGTTGAGAGGCCAGGTCCCCCTGAAGGCCCCGCCCCTTTGGAATTTTACTCCCTCAGGTCTTTCTTGCTCCCACCACTCTCTCACCCCTTTAGGTAGACGATTTGCATAATGTATCTGAAAGTTCTAGTTATGTGCTTGGTGTCTCCAGGAAGCACTCCACTTGACTATAAAGGGGCTACTTTCTCTGACTGCTTGTTGAATTTTTCAAACTAATCTCTAATTTTCAACAGATGTACCTACGTGTAATTTTCTTTATTTTATCTTGTATGCAGTTGTAGGCCTTAAATTGGAGCTTGAAGTGTTCATTAAAGATAAAAAGGCAGGGACTGGGGATTTAGCTCAGTGATTCGAGTGCTTGCCTTGCAAATGCGAGGCCCTGAGTTTGATCCCCAGTACCGGAAAAAAAAAAAAAAAAGTGTTGCCCATTATCTCTTTAAAATGCTTCTACTCCATCTTCTTTCTTCATTTTCTGAGACTAAACTTTCAATTTCCTCATCTCTCACATGTCTCATGTTTCTTTCTGTGTTTCCATCCTTTTCTTTTTCTTTTCTGTGATTCAGTTGAATCATTTCTTCTGCCCTCTCTTCTGGCTCATTACTTATTTCTTTACTTCTGTGTGATTTGATTTTAAATTATTCACTGAGGTTTAAATTCAATTTTATGTTTTTCAACCTCTAGAACCTCCCTTTGGCCTTTTAATAAATAATGTATTTGATGAATAATTTTTGTGTTGAATTCTCCCTTCTATCATGTAATATCTTGATCTGTTAGTCGTACTGATTAAAAGACTGTGCCTGACAGCTGTAGGGTCAAGGTTTCCTGTGCTTTTGCTTCTTTGCTTTTTTCTGCTTTCGGTTAATTTTTTGTGTGCCAGTTAATTTGGCATTGAGTGCTGAAAATTGTACATTAAATCAGGATGACATAATCATGATTAAATCTCACAGATTATAAAAATCTTCCTTCAGAGGTGGTTTATTGTGCTTTGCCAGGAGGTTAGGGTGGCGGTGAGGTCGCCTGAAACCGTCAAACGTGGAGTTTATGAAGATTTCTGTCTTGGTGACTATTACCTGTTTCTTTGTGAGTACGGATATTAATTTACCCTCACTATTACCAAAAACTCCTCCTTGGAGAACCCTGGATGACAATTGTCTTTTCACTCTCCTGAGACTACCAAAAGCTCTACTCAGATTTTTTTCTCTTGGCCAGCTTTGAAAGAAAGTGTTCAGAGGGCAAGGGGAACTGGGGAAAAGGGATGGGGAAAAGGAAGGAAGGGAGAAGGGAAAAGGAAAAAAAAGAGAAAGAGAAAAGATGGAAAAAATGAAAATAAAGCTGTCGTAAATAAGGAGAAAAGGAAGGAGTCAAAGGGAGGGGAGGGAAAGGGAAAAAAAGAAAAATAGAAATATATCGTGTACATATACAAATCCCCTGTGATGAATGTGATCATTATGTATATCTAAGATGTACTGATCACATTTATATTAAAAATCTGCCAAGGGCATTGCAGGAAAAGCTGAAGCCAAACCCTTCGTTCACTTCTCATTATGTCTGTCTTCTTCTACACTTTTGGTCTCTAAAATTCTCACGGCTTTATTAGTTTCTTACATCTTCAAATGCATTTTAAAAAAATTTGTCTTTTATCATCGCTCTCAGTAAGGAAGTTGATCTAAGGCAACCTAATCATCCAATACCAAGCCTAGAAACTACCAGTAATTTATATTTACTGCCACATGTAATATTCAGTATTCACTAATTGTCCCACATCATGCTAAACCCGGAGCTTTGACAGTATTGTGAAGACCTGGGATTTGGCAGCTTGGTTGGGAGAATCTCCTTAAATCCTCCTCTATCTCCTCTGTGGCCTCAGAACAATCAAGAGTACACACAAAGAGCCCCAACAGCGACCCAGCAGCAGGAGAAAGAATCTCCGACGGCCCCAGGCAAAGATGGCGCTGGTGGGTATTGCACAGCAAATAATTTGAATTAGTCATGAGCACCTGGGATCATGCCATGGAAACCCTCAGAAATGATCAGGAGGAGGATATTGTGGTATCCTGGTGTGATGTTAGACAAAGGAAATGGTTTTAAAATTTTTAAATAGGGCTCTATTTGTAACCACAGATTAAATGGGCTGACAAAACAGATTATAAACAAAACAGAATTTCTCTAATTTTAAATAAAATGCATTCTCTGTTTTGAATATTGTTACTGTTCTTGTTACAGTAAGCCCCTCTAAGCCCCTCAAAAATGACAGAAATAAGCCGGGCATGGTGTAGCACACCTGTAATCTCATGAATCTGGGAGTCTGAGGCATGAGGATCACAAGGTGGACCCCAGTGTGGGTAACTGAGCAATTTAGGGAGACCCTGTCTCAAAATTTAAAAGAAAAATAAATAAGACGGAGGATGTACCTCTGTGTAAAATCCCCGGGTTCAGTCCACAGCAGTGGAAAAAAGACAGAAAGACACAATTTGTAGGAATTTCAAGAGGTTATTTTTATGAGTTCTAACTTTATGATCAGTGATGAAAAATTTGTGACAGAGATTCTGCCTCTTCTAAAGAAATTGCTCTCAGTTGTACAGAAAATTTTTCCCTTTAGAAAACAGTATTTTAGGGTCAGCTAAGAAAAAGAAAAAGAACTCGAAATAGTAAAACGAAATAGGTTTAGTTGCGCTTTTCCAACTAACTGCATTCTGAACAGTCAAGCATTGTAAGGTGCATGGGGAGGGAGGAGATAGTAGAAATGACTTTCATTGATTAAATATTGTTTTTTTCCTCTGGGTTCTTGGTATGTCATGGGGAATATTCCACCAGTGATTTTATCAAGTATTTGATAAAATCTTATACTTTTCATAGCTGTTTCTTTCAAGACTCATGCGAGGCAAGTTTGATAGTTGATATTTCATTTGTTCCTGACTGCTCTTGGTGTTAGTACTGCTTTGGGATCCCACCTGTACTAGGCACACAGCACACAACAAAGCTGATGCAGCAAAGAAAGATCTACCTGACTGATAAGCCCAGTAACCTCTTACAATCAGATTTCTACATTACCTCTATTCACAACTAAGCTCCTTGGTAGCTGTGGACCAACACACGTGTGAGACTCAAAGGAAGAAAAACAATCTTCCAAACTAATGAAAGATCCACAGTGCAGGCATGAAACGGCTTCCAGAACTGAGCCTCATACGCATAGCTTGTGTCCCTGAACCAACAGCTAAATGAGAAACTAAAGGCCTGATATTTAAAGTCAGTGATATTTTGTCCTATTTGCCTTTTAATACAGTACAATTTTATGGTTGGAAGGAAATGGCCCACTGAAATGACCATACCGGAAGAGGAGGAAGTGGCCAGCACTGAGGGTGCAGAAAATAAAAGTATAGACACAGGAGAAACAAAAAATTAATGACTCTAGCAAAAATGACACCCAAAATAGTTAGGCGATGTTTCCAGTAGATTTTACTTCTATCAAATAACTACTATTCAATTTCTAATTAAAAAGGGTTCTAACAATGTGTAAAGATGAGTGATTCATCAGATAATTCCAGTGACAATTTTAAGCCCCACCTGTGAACACACACACACACACGCGCACACACACACACACGTAAACACAAAGAATGTTGCAATAATCTTTTTAGTATTGGTTTCTAAGTAGTTAAGTATTTTAATTGTATACAATAAATAATACATTTAAAGTACATAGTTACATGTGTACTTACCTGTGAAACCGCCACCATGAACACAGAGAACACATCGATCACACCCAGATTTCTTGTGTCCCTTTTTATCCCTGCTGTCTGCCAATCTCCACCATATTCCTACCCCCAGGTAACCACTAATCTGCTTTCTTTTATTATAGGCATGTTCGAGTTTTTTGAATTTCATTTAACAAAAGTACACCCTACATACTGCATCTGGCTTCTTTATTTCACCCAGCAAAATTATTTTGAGGTTCATTCCTGTAGCTGAGTGTTTCAACTGTTTATTCCTTTTTGTTGGTGAATGGAATTCCATCGTACTGATGTACACCTGTGTTATTCGTTTGGCGAGGGACTGTTTTTCAGGTTTTAGTGATTATAAGTCAAATTGCTACATGTATTCACATACAGGTCTTTGTGTGGAAGTTCATCTCTCTTGAGTAAATGCCCGAGACTGGAATGACTAGATCATACAGCAGGAACATGGTTAACTTTGTAAGAAACTACCAGACTGGTTTACAAAGTGACAGTGTCAATTTACCAGTCCACGAGCGGCAATGGGACGGCTGGCGCATCAGGATTTGTTAATTTTAACTCATTCAGTTTAGTCATTTTAGCTGTAGACACATAAGAACTATGTGGTAGCACAGATCAGATAAACCGTGACTACCTGATGTCCAAAGTTTTGGGGTTTTTTTGGTGCCAGGGATCGAACTCAGGGCCTTGAGCTTGCTAGGCTGGCACACTAACCACTGAGCTAAATCCTCGGCCCTGTCCAAAGTTTTAAAATCATTGCTTCTTATATTGTGTCATTTTATTTATTTATGTATTTATTTATTTGGTTGGTTGGTTGGTTGGTTTTTCTTTGGTGCTGGGGATCGAACTCAGGGCCTTGCACTTGCTAGGCAGGCACTCCACCACTGGAGCTAAATCCCCGACCCCTCATTTTATTTTTAAGGAAGTTCAGGTTGGAGAATAAGTCTGTTCTCTATTATTCCACCTCTTTTAACTTAGAGCAGGGACGGGGAGACACTGGAACAATACTGCATTTTGATCATGGCTATATCTGTTCAGCCAAGAACTTGCCCCACCAGTCATGACAGTTTCACAGGATTAAAGCTCCTGGCAAACTCCTCCGTACTTGGGCTCCTTGGCCCGAGCTGATTCTCTTCACTTCAGGCAACAATACACATTTAGATTCTAGATGAGAAACACTCCTTGCATATAAAAAATAGAGACCAGCTCCGCATCGGGAAGGCCTTCCTTGACTGCCCAATTTAGAGTAACCCCCTACTTATTTATGTTGCTCTGCCATGATTTTGTTTCTTATATTGTACTCATCAGTACCTGACATTTTCTTGTTAATTTCTCTAGTTGTAAAAAGCTATTCCTCTCAACTAGAATTTTCTCCGTGAAAGAATATGCCTTTTGGACCTACCCAAGATCTCTTCCTAATAGCTGGAATAATATCTGGCCCATTCTAAGTGCTCAGGAAAATATGTTGGAGGAGTATTTTCCAGCTCTGTCTTGGAGCTACTGTTGTTCCAATAGAAAAAGTTTCAAAAAAACCCCCCAAAAAACAAAACAAAAAAAACCACTGTGTGAAAACAACTTGTATCATAATGTAGTTCCCAACTTCTTTCCAAAAATGTATGATTTCTGTAAACAATCTCTATATTTTGTGTTTTGCTTTTTTTCTGCCCTTAAATCCCACATTCGTCTACCACATCCAGGACATTTTTTCTTAACCTTCTTGTATCTGGGGTACCTCCCCATTTTCTTGGCTAGCAAATGAGTTCAAGCTAAGGTTTTTGCTTTTTCTTACTGGTTGGCCTGACTCCAGCTCCCCCTTTTGCTTCTTTTTATGCACTGCTCCTGGATAATTCCCCAAAGTAAACCCTTAGTGTGTTATTCTTCTGTCAGAAAACTTTAATGACTTCCTAGGGAGGGGTACGAGTGAGCACCCTGTGGTTCTAAGTTAGATGACATGTATGGGGTTTATTTGTTTTGTTTTGTTTTTGCTTCCTGAGTTTTAAACCAAAAGTTTTTAGTCATCGTTAAACAATCAAAGGCCACCTTCCCTAGGAACCATTAGTGACCTGTATTAATAGGACAGCGTTCTTTTACCATCAAATATGACATTGGTCATTGCTTTTTTATGGTTTGGTTTTATTTAGTTTGCAGTGTTAAAGATTGAATGTGGGCCTTACGCGCACTAGGCAAGGGCCCTACCACCGAACTACACCCTCGGCCCTTGCCGTTGGTGTCTTGTAGCTGGTGTTTATTAGCTTGAAAAAGTTTCCTTTTATTCTAGTTTGTCAAGTGCTTTTATCTTGAAGAAGTGTTTGGTCTTTCAAATGCTTTTCTGCATCTCTTGAGATGACTGTGTGATTTCTCTCATTATTATCATTTTGGGGATACTAGGGACCAAACTGAGGAGCCACTGAACTGCATCTCCAGCCCTTTTAATTTTTTATTTTGAGGCAGGGTCTCACTACATTGCCCTGGGGGGACTTAGACTTGTGACCTTCCTGTTTCAGCTCCCTTCAGTGCTGGGATTACAGGTGTCTGCCACTGTGCTCAGCTCGTTCTAATTATTTTTAAAAAGTATATTATATTAATAAATTTTCAGGTGTTAAATTTGGTTCTTTGGGCAAGGGGAATAATCCTTTATATGTGTTGCTAGGTTTGGTTTGGTAGTATAATTTTGGACATTTTTACTAAAGGATATTTGTATGTAGTTTTCTTGTGACTTTTAGTTTTTGTAATAGGGGAATCTAGTCTCAAAGAATGAGTTGGGAAGTGTTCCTTTCTTTTCTGTTTTGTTGGAAGAGTCTGAAGGATTGCTGTCAATTTTTCAGACATTGTGTTGAGCACACCACACCACCTTTACTTGTAGAAAAGCAAAATTATCTCAAATTCAATCTATTCACTTATAGTGTATTTTACTCCTTCTTGAGTCAGTTTTGGTAACGTGTATCTCACTAGGAACTACTTCATTTCATCTAAGTTATCTAATTGGCTAGAATACAATTGTTAACAGATTTCCTTATAATGTTCTTCTCTTTCTCTAAAGTAGTAATGTCTCCTTCTCTCCCTCGCCCCCTCCTTGTCGCTGTTGGCTCAGCTAAATTTTAACAGCTTTATTCTAAGATCTGACTTTTGGGTTCAGCGTTTTTCTGTACTGTCTTTGTACTCTGCATTTCATCAGTTTCTGTTCTGATTGTTATTTGCTTCCTTCTGCTCCTTTTAGGTTTATTTTGGTGTTTTTTTTTTTCCTGTACCTTAAGGTGGAAGTTTAGACTATTGATATGTAATATGTCTTATTTTATCAATATGTATTTACAGCTACAAATTTCCTTATAAGCATTGCTTTAACTGTATCCCCTAAGTTTTGTTATGTCATTGGTAGGTGTTTTACTCTTTATTTATTTATTTATTTATTTATTTATTTATTTATGGTGCTGGGGATCAAACTCAGGGCCTTGCGCTTGCAAGGCAAGCGCTCTAACCACTGAGCTAAATCCCCAGCCCCTCTTCATTTTTATTTGTCTCAAATGTTTTATTAGTTCTCTTTAATTTCTTTGGCCCTATACTTATTTAGGAGTGTGTCGTATAAAGTCCATGCATGTGTTGACTTCCAAAGTGTCTTAGAGCTATTGATTTCTAGCTCAATTACATTGTGGTGAAAGAACATACAAGGGACAATGAAAATATATGATGAATGTTACAATTTAAAAATATTATTATAGTAAAAAGCACACTGCCATGAACCCCCTCAAAATATTCCTCCTTTCAAACAAGCATATCTCATTGTTTTTACCCTTTTCTGAAGCACTTATGTTGAGTCCTCTTTCCTGGATGTCTTTATAAGGACTGTTTAAAAATATGGTGAATCTGGATGCTGAGTGCGACTGAATAGAAAGGCAGGCTCGTGAAAACATCACGGTGGGTCTCCATTACCTGATTTACCAGATCCGGCACCGTGTCACCATGCTGGCTCTTCTCTGGAGTAAAAATGACCATGAAAGGTAAATATTTTGAACCGATTCAGGACATCAAGACAGCCACGATAGCACAACTAAAGACACCCACGAAAGAGGACTTCCAGAGCTGCTTCAGAGTGGCAAGAACAATGGGATCAGTGTGTTTCAAATGAAGGGGGATGTTTTCATCTGTGCAGAGCTTCAGAACTCTTTGTCCGTGTGCCTACCCCCTCTCTCTCTCCAGGAAAAATCTCAGCGCCTTTGCTCTGGGTCTTGGAGTGGGGATGGTGGCCAGTTTCTTGTAGACTAACTCCCCTGGTCCATGCGTGGGACTCTGAAAAGAGTGGTAGCTCTGGCCTTCTCAGGTTGCCTCTCTTGATGGAGAACCTCTGGTTTAGAAGTGAGCAGGGTCAGTAGCATGCGGGGGCTTTGTGCTTTTCTTTCTGCCTCACAAAAAGTAGACCTTGTGCCCTGTAGCTAGCACTGGATGGAGGAAAAGAGCTCACAACCACTTGGCTGCTGACACCCAGAGTTTAGCCTCTGTGAATAAGAGTTGGAGGAGATGAGCAAGCTGGTGCCTTGTCCTTCCCAGGGCAGGACAATATCCCTTGTCTGGGAGCCAGGAGAGAAGGGAGCCTCATGGTTAGCCATTTTTTTCTTTGTTGAGTTGGCAGGGATCGTGGAGAAAGGACCTAGTTCATGGCTTACCGATAGGATCTCAACTCTTTCTACCCAGATTTTAATAGATTTCCTTGAATTAACATGTCTTCATTTTCTCTCTGCTTTTAGGGCTGTTTCTAGACATTTTAAATGTTTATTTAATTGTTAAGACTTGCTACTGTTTGTAATTATCTTGCCACAGAGCTCCTCATGCTGCCATTCAACTTTGTATTATCAGTTTTAATTTTCATTTCCTGAAAGAATAATAATGTTGAATACCATTTCAGCTTTTCTCCCGTTTTGCTCTTTTTCTTGATCTTTTAATTTTTAAATATTAATTAGTCAGAGTTCTTTAAAGAATCTGAAAATGAGCACGGTATTTAATATCTGTATTATAATATCTTCTGACAGTGTGTGGTTTTGTTCTTAATGGTGACTTTTAACCCCTAGAGGTTCTTAATGAAGTAATTTTTAAGTGGTTTGTGTTTTTGTGTAGCCTTTTAAGGAATCTTTACCTTCCCAATGATTCCAAAGATATTCTCCTATGTTTTCTTCTGGAAGCTTTTTATTTTTTAAATAATTCCTAATGATTCATCTTGAATTTTTCTCTGTATATAATGTCAGGTAGGATAGTTTTT
Organism: Hystrix cristata; assembly: GCA_004026905.1. NCBI lineage: Eukaryota > Metazoa > Chordata > Mammalia > Rodentia > Hystricidae > Hystrix > Hystrix cristata. The sequence continues at coordinate 112,772 of PVJO010002582.1, forward strand.
ACTCCCCTCGGGTTCCAATTCAGTGCCTACCATTCATTCTAAAAATTCTTTTCTCACTGAGTTTTATCTTTGCCATTCATCGGGTGACTATGTACAAGTGGGTCATTTTCCATAGTCTTCGTCTATTCTTTTGGTCCATATGTGCATCCTTGAGCTCACAGAGCAGTACATTGGTTCCTGCTGCTCTGTCGTGAATCTTGAAATCTGACAATATAAGGCCTACAGAATTTTTTTTTTCTTCACGGTTTTTTGGGCTATTCTGGGGCCTTTGCTTTTCAATGTAAATGCTTGTCAGTTTACACACACATGCACACACGCATATACACACATAAGCAGATGCATATACATTTGTATATATCTGTTGGAATTTTGAGCAAACTGTGTTAAATTCATAAATCGATAAGGAGAATTTTGGTATTTTAATAATTTGAGTCATCTAGTACATGGATATATTCTATTTCTATGTTTATTTAAATATTTTAAACTAACCTCTGTAATTATAGTTTTCAGGGCCTTACACATCTTTTGTTAGATTTACTGACAGAGTCTTGTTTTTCTCATGTTGTTGTAAACAGTTCTGTTTTTCAAGTTTAACTTTTAAATTGTTTTTTTTTTGTTAGAATATAGGACTATAATTCATTTTTCCTTATCGACCTTTTATCCAGCAGCCATGCTCCGTGCACACACATATTTATTCTAATTGTTTAGATGCTTTGTGTATATAATTGTTCGAATTTTACTTTTGCCACTATCATAAATATCTTTCTTTATTTCTCCTGTAGTAGATGTTCACTTTTTTGGTGCTGAATTAAAATGAGGTTTACTTCTTTGTTGGAATGCGTTTTCTTTGATTTTAGACAAATAAAAATTAACTGAAATAATTAACAAAAATTAACTGAAATAATTGGGCATGTCAATACCATATCTAATGGAATCAGGAATATTGCATTATTATTGACAAAAGCTAGGGATGACTCAGCGCGGCTTTAATTACTTCAGTCTGAAACTTCCGGCTTACAGAAAACCTCAACATATCTCTCTTCTGGCCTGGGTATCCCGATTCCCATGTCTTGCCCTCTAAAGTACTTCTTGCAAGTTTTGTTTTAAGTCACAGGTAGATCTGTCAATTCCTACAGAGATTCATATTTCTCTTCGCTTATTCTATTCCTCTTTTTTCTTGAAAGGCAATACCAACTCTTTCCTCTACTGTGTTAATAAGAAGAAATCTAATTTTTCTAATCATTTTTCTCATGACATAATTGATGATAGTCATTAAGAGCCTTTCCCTATTCAGGCCAAAGAATTTGATTAATTGTAGAATTTTCATGCAGTGATTACATTCTAATGGCTAGGTAGTTTTGTATGTAAAGTATTCTGAGTCAAGTTGGTGGAATCATTTGTAATATGTGTTATCAGAAAAAGTCAGATAACACCATTTTTACACTAGACTTTGGCTCAGTTATGGTTTAAAAATTACTCTTGTGAAGAGTTGCAAGAGATATATAAGTGTTCCCTGGCTGGAATGCCAGGTTAGTAATTCTAAGATTACTTCGTTGCTCCACTAAGGTTCAGATCTTGGGCTATACTTGCTCTGTGCCTTGTGTTGTCAGTGTTTAGTAAGTAATTTTGACAGATTTGTTGAAAGATGGCATCCCAGACCCAGGTAGGTGTTCTGCATAAGTTCAAGGGAATCCTCTTTTCCACTATGTCTTCAGAAGAACTTCTTAATTCTCTGGATTCTTTTGATGCAAGAGAAGATGATGTGTTTCTGGTTTCCTATCCAAAATCTGGTGAGTTTGTTTTAATCTGTTATTTTAAAATGTAGAAATGCAACAGTATGAATACAATAATCATTTTTGTGTGGGGGGGGATGCTGGGAATCAAACTCAGGGTCTTGTCCTTGCTAGGCAAGCGCTCTGACCACTGAGCTAAATCCCCAGCCCCCGCTAATCATTTTTATACATTTTTCAGAATTTTTCCTCCGCAAAAAAATGGCATTAGACATTTAAAAAGTTTTGCCTTGAAGAAGATTTAGTTGTAAAAAAAATTAAAGCTTTACTAATGTTTATTTATAAGTTATCCATGTATACATATAAGTAATAATGATATATAAGTCTAACACCTATAACATTATGAAGTTCCCATCATACTTTCTATCAGACATAACAATAACCAAATAGCATTTGTTTAACTCATACTTAATGATCAATTTATAAATATTTTTCTCAGCACTAATAAAAACCATAAATATTTTTATTGTCCAAGGGATTTTACTTCCAAGTTTATTCTTATGTATATACCCACGGAGAGAGATTATTATGGATAGTATCACTCCATAAATGATCAAAATTAGTTCTGTGTTGTTTTTGTTTTGAGAGGTGGCCAGAGTATATAACATACCACCACCTGCTGGTATTTCCTGAATAATGGCCGAATGCGGATGGCACATACCTGGTAGCACAAGTTCAGCTGTGAAAAGTTCAGCCTCATTTGAGTTGTATGAATGATGCGATCACCACTTGAAGCCCAAGAGGTCCTCCTTACCGGAAGATGTAGAGTCCACAGAAGACCAGATTCCAAATCTTCTAGGCTGCTTTTTGAAAAAATATAAATATATACCTCTTATTTTGGAAAATATTGCTGCAAAGATGAATTCAGTCGCTGCTCGCAGAATACCTCCAAGTAAAGTTGACATGCAATAGGTTGCTCTGTGAGTGACTGTATCTTATCTTAAATTGATATGTTAGGTTAGAAAGCAGTTTACGATATAGTAAGTGTTCTTGGAGGCGTGGCCAACTTATATAATATAAATAATTATACACAGGCTTCCACTGTACATACTAATGCCTACAAACTGATGTCCACTGTCACAGAGAGCATCAACTGCTAGAAGGTCCCTTTAAGTGGCACACAGTTGGGTATATTCTCTCTTTCATCGAAACAGATTAATGTATTTTGTTAAAATAATGCAAAATCCTTACAGGATGAGTCACATCAGTATGAATATTGTAATTATAAATATTTAAACCTCAGTAACATTACAATCTAAAATATTCTCAATATTAAAACAGACGATGAAAATGAGAACAGTTCAAACTCAAAATATTTACTCAGCTATAAAGCTGTTAATAGTGTATCTCATTGAAATTATAATGAGATAAATGGAGAGTAGGCCTGATTTAAACTCTTTAGGGACATGGCTTCAAATCGTGAGGCACCCACAGCCCTCTTGCAAACTTTTATTTCTCTGTTCCAATGTACTATTTTCTACAACACTGCAACATGCTCACTGTTTATGTCAACATGAAGTTATACTTTTTCCAGATTCTATGGTAACAGGCTTATATTTTATGATGTTTGAATATAGGAGAGATTCATTGTCCAAATACTTTGCACATCCACTATGCATCCTCAAAAAACAAAGATACAGTGCAGTGTTTATCTTCAAGGGGGAAGTGGAGAGATAAGCCATGAAGACCAATCATACAACTGTACTTTGACGGGTGCTCTAATGAAGGTGGGAGCTGAGTACTTTGCAGGGAAACGGAGAGATGAAGAGTGCTACCAGGGGATGGGGATGCACAAGATTGTGCCTGACATGCAGCTACGCAGGAGGCTGAGGCAGGAGGATCCCAAATTTGAAGCCAGCCTGGGCAACTTAGACAAGCCCTATCTCAAAATAAAACAATGAAAATGGCTAGGGATGCAGCTGAGTGGTAGAGCACTTACCTAGCAGGTATGAGACTCTGGGTTCAATGGCCAAACAAGACAAAAAAAAAAAAAAAAAAAAGAAGGGTACAAGAAGAAAATATGCAAGCTTGCAGAACTAGTGGGACTCATCTATAGAAAGATCTGTGTGAATTTGTGAATTAAAGGGTTTGGAACTGAGTGATAACATAAAGTATCTCAAGCCAAGATAACAGCATGTACAGTGTTGACACCCCTCACTCTTTAAAATGCTGTTCTACTTGTAAAATCAGTTAGCATTTCCAGTGAGTCAACAGTATTATCAATGGCTGTAATAGTGCTATTTATAATAAAATTAATGTGTTCATGGTTTTCATAACATGGTAATGTTCTTATATGCATTTCACCAAGAGTGACATTTAATTAAAACTGCCTTGCTTTTCATATGTGTGTAAAGGCACTCACTGGATTGCAGAGATCATCGAGAATATTCCCAATGCTAGAATCACTCTCACATCTCCTATCGAACTGGGAGACATTTCTAAACTCGAAGAGCTAAAAATGTACTCTAAGAGAAGAGTAATCCCAACACACCTAAGCTACGACCTGCTACCTGGGAATGTCAAACAAAAACAATGTAAGGTGAGTGCTGTGCTGGGGGAAGAGCCTTGGGAGTTGGACAAAACTGGACTTGGATTCTTCCTGTGGCTTGAAAATGCCGCTTATATTTTAATTATTTTACATATCTTTAAAGAGAAATTGTAAAATGTTGTAAAATGCTAAAGAAGAGTTACTTTAAGCGGTTTTTTAAGCTCACACATTATTTTAAAGGTGAGCTATAATTGAAAGGATATTTTCTATTTTCATAACTTTCTCATTCTCATATTTGTAGAGAAGTGCTTAGCAGAGAAAAGTAGGTAAAATCCTTGTTTTTAAATTCACATATACTGAATATTAAAACATACTTACACATACATGTAAAAATACTCGGTTAAGCACATATCTGTCCATTAAGGTTGAACTTAATTTTTAAGATATTTATGTATAAGGAGTATTTTAAGCTTCTCTTTTTTATCAGAAAAAAAGCAAAGACAAGACACATGCAAAAAAAAAAAAAAGAAAGACACATGCAACAATTACGAGTTCCTAGTAATGGAGCTGCTTCTGACTCCAGCCCCATTCTAAGCATAAAATCAAAACCAACTGGCCAGTGCACTGTGTGCACATCGGAGCAGATCTTCCTCCATTGTCCTTCTGTGGCCACGGAGCTTAGCGCACTTGTCTGCCCCGGCAAAGAAAGTAAGAACGGTGGACCAGAACCGAGTGCCAGAGGTTCAAACAGGGGAGCGTGTATGAGCTTGATTACCTTTCCGCTCACCCAACTTTCTCCTTTCAAAAAGACTCCTTCTAAGACATAGAGAGAAATATTTCACAAGTATCATTCTCCTGCTCTTCCTCTTCCTTCTCTTCCTCCTTTCAGATCAAAGCAGAATCAAGACCAAGAAGGGGAGAAAGCCAGAGAAATATGTATGTGATATATACACATATATAATATACATATGAAGAGATGAGAGACAGAGAGAGAGGCTTGACTTAGAGGAGAAATGGAGTTTAATTAAACTCAGTAAATGTAACTTGGGGTAACACAATGAAATTAATAACGAATGTCTGTGAGGTAGATATATATGACTACACTTCACACACCATAGTGACGAGTGTGGTTCATTGGCCTTGTCTCAGCCTATGGAAGCAAACAAGCGCAGAGAGGTGAGGGTACTTCTTTATTTTTTTATTTATTTATTTTTTCTTTTGTGGTGCCGGGGATTGAACTCAGGCCCTTGTACTTGCAAGGCAAGCACTCTAATCACTGAGCTAAATCCCCAGCCCCAGGTAAGGGTACTTCTTAACTGCCACACTGAAGCTACAGCCTGAAGATGCGGCCCTGTGTGTGACCCTCAGTGGGAACTGCCTCTCTCTTGTTCCTCTGGAAATCTTAAGAGTTGGACAAGCTTTCCAGTAGGGCCTGTGGGCCGGTACCTCCTTCCCCCAGACTTTTCCTACTAGCTCTCAACTCTTTCCAGCACCCTGAATTTTCCTCCCAATCTTTGTTTCTTCTTTTGTATGTTTTAAAACTCTCTGGCACAAATATTATGCATTCTAGAGCTTTTCATGATGTTTTCTTTAATATTTGATTTCCCCAACTATGATTCTGCCTTTCCTTTATATCACCTAAAATCCTCCAGTGATTCTTCTGGTTTCTTAAACTACATTCTCTGGCAAAATATGTGTAAATTGGGTGCATTCTTTCCCCAGGAGAGAATGTAGATATACAATTTTGGAGGTTCTCCAAAAGCCCTAACAACTGTTTACCAAAACAGATATGTCCAGCTGAATGTCTGAACTGCTACTTCATCTCTCATGCGTTGAGGCAGCGGATTTCTAATTCTTCTTGGAGCCTTGGGCTTCTGGGAACCTGCTGAGGAGGGCGAGAGCAGGTGGAGAAGGTGTGAGGTGTTGAGTGCCTCCAGAATGATCTCGGGAGAGAGCGGGCACACTGGGTGGGGCGGGGTAAAGGTGGTTCTTCATTCCTCCACACAGTGACCTTTACACGGCTCTCAGTTAAACAAGAACAGGCGCTGTACTTGTGGACCTACACAATACTTGGACTATGAACATGATACAGGAAGATAGTTATGTATTAAAATGACGCAGCAAATATGTTCTTATCTAAGTAAAATGTGTTTACCTGATTGTCAGTTAAACAGCCAATAGAACATCTTGTGCTCATCACTGGTCAAGCAATGTTGAATGGGAATGAATAATCCTGTTCAATCCAGCTTCTTACATTGGCTTCTGGGGGCTTCTTACACAGTCCTAGTGCATTCTGTAAGTCCCTGTGATATCGCTACAAAACTGCATTTTCAAGAGCATGTTTAACTATCTGCCTATTAATTTTGAGAAGGCTAGAACCATTTCTGTCATTCTCATAATTGCAGCCTTTAGATCGGGAACATTGTCCACTTCCTCGTATAGTGGGTACTAAATAAATGTTTACTGAATTAAGTTAAATTGCCATTGCAGTGTCCATGTAATTGGGAGTGTATCTCAGAGTTCCCACTTTTAGGAGATTAAATTGCATAAAAGGAAAGTTACAGAACATTATTCCTCGTATAAATAATAATAGACAATCTGTAAGAAATCCTACTGTATGTAAATGCTTTGCGTTATGTCCATAACTGAAAAGTAATTGTGTTCTACCAATGAAAAGAATTTTGTCTCACATCTGCCTTTAAAACAGAGGGCAAACTTAGCACATAAATTTAGAGAATGTGGTTGGTGGCCTGGCAGCATGAACATTACCCAAGAGTTAGTTAAAAATGCAGGATGCCAGGCCTCCTTCTGGGCCCCCTGAATCAAAATCTATATTTTAACAAGATTCTCTGATGATTGTCATGCACATGGAGCTTTAAAAGACACTAGCATAAAACTGTGTTTAATCATCTGCTAAAGTTGCCCCCAAAAGTCTTGACTTACACAGGTAAGTTTTATATATTTTTCAATTTTTTTATTTTAATGGTACATTTTAGATGTACGTAGTGATAACATTCATCATAGGGGATTTGTACCTGTACATGACATACCTTGTTGCTTCTTTTTTTCCATTCCCCTCCCTTCACCCCCTCCTCCCTCCTTATTTACAAAAGCTTTGTTTCCGTTTTTCCTTCCATTTCTTCTTTCTCTTGTCCCTCTGTTCCTTTCCCCCTCCCTTGTTCTGTTTCCCATTTGGACATTTTATTCCCTTTCCCAATATAATACATTTTAGTCTTTATTTACACTTTCAGTTTCTCACACCAGAGAAACAATGAGGTATTTAAACATGTTACACAGGTAAGTTTAGCTGCTGCTCTCTTTTAGAAAATATTTTGTGTTGAAGTTATCATTATCCAAGAATAATTGATGTTTTTCTTTAAAACAGATTATCTACATCATTAGAAATCCGAAAGATACAGCTGTTTCCCTGTTTCACTACTACAGAGATAATCCTAATCTTCCCGGCGTTGAAACGTGGGCTGCATTTTTTGAACTTTTCCTCAGAGGAGAAGGTGAATATAGCAATGTGTTTTAAAAGAATTCATAACATAAAGTGAAGTTTCTTGCTCAAAACAAAAGCACTTCCCCAAGTTTAAGTGGGTCCTAACTGCCCTTTTCTCCCAAAACACACTGAAGAGATGATTTCAAATGTCTTTTAAACAAATTCTTTCTCATTTTGCCTCTTCACAGTCCTTCTAATCAACTATGGTTAGTAGCATATTAGTAGTTTTTTATTGCACTTATTTTAATGTTTTCAAAACAGAGATTAATTTTGCATAAACACCTTTTCCCCATATCTCACTATTCTTTTCAGTGAAATAATTAGGCAGATAGGTATCCTGAAACATACCTTAAATAGCTGCCTGGAAAAAAAAGTAAACAAAAAATATAAACATGCACACACAGTTTCTCCAAATAAACCAGTAAAGAAATTGTGAGAGAACTGATTTCATGAAACCGAACAGAAAGTCACTTATTCTGAAAATACACAGTGTTACTAAGCTGCTGTATCTTGCCTTGGTTGAACCACCCTGCACAACCTTTGAATTTCTTTCCCCTGACTCAGTGTCTGAAATGCTTTTTTAAAAATCAAATTATTCTGAATTTCTAAAAAAACCAAACGCTATCTTATGTTTGTTTGTTAATTTCAGATAGGACACCTGGTTTCAACTTCTCTTTCTGATCTCCTCTCCACATTAGCTAATCGCACACTAGAATCACAACGTATCGGGAATGACAGATACTTTAACATTTATCTGGTCCAAACACCTAGTTGATGTTTCAGTCATTCATTCAATCAGAATGAGAACTGTGTAGACTAAGCTTGAGCATCTTAACTCTGGCAACAGGGTCACCAACCCATAAAGCAACCCATTCCATCCTCTAAGATTTTTTTCCATTCTTACTCTTTACCGTGTGCTTACATATGGCAGACACTTAGCTGAGTGCTGTGCCAACATTTCACCCTCACTAGAACACTGGGAGATAGATGTTATTATCCCGATTTCACAGCCGAAGATAATGCAGGCTGGGAGGCCAAATAACTTGTCCATAGATGCGTAACGAGTAAGGAGCGGAGTCAAGATTTAAATTCAGGCGTCAACTTCAAAGTCTTCGCCCTTAACACTGTACCATAATTTGTGCCAGAAAAAAAAATCCCTCTGGGCATTAATTCCTCTTCCGCATGATAGCTTCTAAATATTTGAAGATAGTTAGCATGCCTCCCTCCACCTCAGTTCCATTTTTGGAATAGGCAGAGTTTAAATACATAAATTATTTTTTCAGAACAGGTCTCAAGTTTGCTTTTGCTCTGCTATGTGCCATTATTAACACCGTGGCCTCCACTTTTCTCTGTCACAGGAGCTTAACTTGTCCACGTCTTTACGGTTGTGCAGGGTCAGTGATCAAGCACACCCAGAGGTGCTCTGAAAGGAGCAGGGTCCTCTGTGTTCCACAGACTGTTTCCTCTGTGGACACAGCCACAAAATTGCCAGCCCAGACCAGAATGAAGTGGGGCTAGCTGGCCTTGGTGGAGCATCTGCCGCGGCATGAGAAATCACCTCAGAGTATTTAGGAGGGGTGAGGTGAAATTGCGTAACCGGTAATCCCAGTTACTTGGGAGGCTGAGGCAGGAGGATCGGAAATTCAGGCCACCCTGGGCAATTCAGTGAGGCCCTGTCTCAAACTATAATTTAAAAAGGCTGGGAGTGGAGCTCAGTGGTCGAATGCCCAAGATTTGATCCCTTGGTGGGGGGAGAGAGAGGAGGGGAGGAAGGAATATTTACGAGGGGCAGAGTATAGTCAGAAAAAAGTATTCCAGATGGCTTTCTTAGGTGAATGAATAGATGCTGAGTTGTAAAGAGATTTTATCTAGAAAGAGGCTGCATCTAGGTGATCCAGACAGGGCAAACCCTGTCATTGCCGGGAATAGTCATTTACTCACTAAAGCTTTTTGAAAAAAATCTATTCAGACGGAGAATAGCTTCACTTTTTCACTGTTTGTAAGATAGGGATATATGTGTGTGTGTGTGTGTGTGTGTGCGCGTGACTGTTCTTTGTGGGTGTTTTTCAGTGACTCTTTAAAGGGAGGATTATTTCTCTTGCAGTTGAGGACACAGTGTAGTAGAAAGAGCAGGACAGAGGAAGAGAAGACCTGGAGTTGAGTCCTACTGTACCGTACTCGCTGTGTGATTGTGGACAAGTAGCGAGACCATTTTGAGATCTACACTCTTGCTACAAAGTAAAGCTAATAAAATGATCTACTTTATAGGATTATTTAGAGATTCAAATTAAATAATGGCTGAAATATGCCGTAGAAATCCACCAGACCCAGAAGGCTTTCGAATGGTTTCACATCGAGTTAGAGCTGTTGCAAGTAGCTATTTATCTGAAGAGATTGTTTTACAAATGAGGCATTATAGGTATGCTGCACTCACATTGAAATACAGACCGATTTATATAACAAGACAGTAAAGAGACATAGCTAGACACTTATCTAATCACTTAATTTCCCTTTCAGGTAGTGTATAAATATACTTTGTCTTTTCACATTAAAAAGTAACTGTAAATTGTGCGCAGGTAATATCATGCCAGAGTAATGTGGCAGTGAAACTAATATCTTAGCAGTTCAGCTCTTTCTTCCTATGATGTCTCTCTCTCTAATTTTATATCAATGCTCTGTATTTTCTAGGCCACTTCAAGCTGGAGAGTTTTGCTTCTCTACAGTATTATGTTTTCAGAACCCTTCTTAGAAATTAAAATCCTTGTTGTAATTGGACTACGGCAGAACGTGTGGCACATTTGAAACAGCTGAGGCAGAGAATGGAATGTTATTGTAGGTTGGTTAGGAGGCCTCGGAGCCCTTAAGGTTGGAAAAATAAATTTGCAGTGGGGCAAATTGAGAACGGCCCTCAGCAACAACAGAAGGAAAGGAAATGTTTTGATGATACTAAATGTTTTTGTTTGGGTTTTTTTCTGGTTTTCTTTTTCTTGGCAAGAAGGTAGCAAGGATGTTGATGACACTGGCAAGGATAAAAGAAGGAAAAACGGGAAGACAGAAAGGGACCAAAATGTTCCAATAAGGTATTGAAGGAGCTGTCCACTGAGGTCATGACTGCTGATGGTGAGACCTGATATGTCACAGACTGTGACCTCCACTTGGTGACACAGAGAGATAGTGACTTGCTTTATGGCTGAGATAGGAGGGAAAGAGTGGTGTGTTCAAAAGACATGAGTCTCAAAGAAGTATGAATCCTATGGGGAGTGATACTGTGTAAGACGGGGAGAGAGACAGACAGGGAAGGAGGGAGAGAGAGGAGTGAGATGCTTCTGGAAGTTTCTAGAAGCCAGAATTCCCATTCATTCCCCAGATCCAGGACATCTGGGTTGGGTGAGAGTGAGCCATCTCTGCTCGGGAGCCTTCAGGGAAAGGACGGACTTGGGATAGCAGAGGTTGGACAAGCCAGGCTCAGGTTAAAGCCAGGAGTGGTGGAAAAGTTCTGTAAGGGAAGATTGTACAGAAAAGCATTTCCGATAAAAGGAAGATTTCAAATCTCTAAATTTTCTCCAGAGCTAAGGTCTACAAATAACTTGGGTAATTAAGATTCTTAATTAAAAATTAGAAAACACTGTCTCTTGAAAATTCCAACCCTTTAATAAAAATCACCTTTCAAATATAATACTAATACACTTTCCTGTTGTCTGGAGAAGTCTCAGGCAGCTACTCTCTTTAAATTTTTTTGGCTGCCTTACGTCCTTTTGGGAAATAAATTAATTTGTGAATAATAGAAAAGCTGACTTTGAAATTATGATCAGGCTACACTCCAAAGCTTATTCTTAATGTTTTTAACAGTGATGAGAATTGAACTCAGGGTCTCATGCATGCTAGGCAAGTGTTGAGCCACTGAACTACTTCTCTAGCCCATTTCATTTCATCTCATACAAGGCCTCTCTAATGGCCTCCACGTATCCTTCTGCCTCAGCCTCCCAGAGTTCTGGGATTATAGGTGTGTACCTTGTACCTGGCTTTTAAAAATTTTTAACCTTTTTTGAGGCCAAACCTCACTGAATTGCCAAGGCTGGCCTTGAACTCATGACCATCCTGCCTCAGATTCCCAAGTAGCTGGTTTTACAGGCATGTGCCCCAGTGCCCAGTGCTTAGATGTCTTCTGAGGGATGTCGTAATACATTTCCCACTGAAAAACCACAGTGGGCAAAGTCAGTGAACCCACCCATGTGGTGTAACTCTGGGTCTCCGTCTCTGCTCAGCCACCCAGCCTTAGGAGCAGCGCCTCAGCCACTGATGCCATCGGGGGGCTGGCTGTGGCCGCTGGTCCAAGACGGCAGCTGGGTTATGCCTGAGTCTGAGGCACTAGTGCCCACTGTAGCCAACTGCCTGAATGTGCACGACAGAAAAATCAATCTTCCTCCTAGCGACTGTTTGCGTCTGAGAAAAAGCTGGCAATTCTTAGAATCAGAGTCCCTTATCACCGATAGGGCAATCTGGGGTAATTCTAGGATGGGTATTGTGTAAGTGCCCCGACTAAGCTGAGACTGCTGATAACTAAGGGTTATATCCGGGCAGCTCTTCCAGGAGCTCTGTAACCCGCGGGGCCCCGGGGTGATGGGCTGATTCTGTAGTGCCGTCAGAGTAGTCCCGGAAATTCGTGATTTCAACATACACCTAGTTAATTTCTGGCCCTTGGTTTCCTCAAACTCTGAAGTCATGAAAAATTGCAGTCACTTTGGAGTTAATTATACTTTAATATAGTCCAAGCTTTAATGTTCAAAAGTGTCTAGCACAATGCCTGGCAGACACGAATGGCTTAATAATTCTTAGTTCAGTTAATCAAGAGTCAGCAGAAATCACTAGTGGAGCAGGTCTTTCATACTTAGGGAATAAGTTAGAATTTGAATTTTGGGTAACAAGGATGCAATGGAATGATGTGTATGGAGTACTTATTTTTTTAATTTATTGTACAATTTTTATTAGTACACATTTGTAGTACATAATGATTACGTTCATGGTGGCAAGTTGCTACATGTACGTAACACATACTAATTCTTTATACTTCCCTTTCTCTTCTCCTCCTTCCCTCTCCATCTGTCTCTCAGTTCTCTTCCCATTTGCAAAAGATCTATCATCCTATTTCCTATTACCCACCTTTTATTTTTCTCTTTAAATTTCTGTTTTATGCATCATGCTTTAAGAGGGTTAACTTCATGAGATGCATAATTTTTTTTAACCATCATTGCCAGAGAGGTTATTTTGCATGATAACATATTACTTTTAAACTCTGGAAGTTTTTTTTTTAATACTGTCATTTAATAACAAAAAACAAAAAACGCCAACAGGTTGGTTGGAAGATATGGCCAGTCAGCTTAATATCATACCATTGTATTTATTTGAAACAACAGTGAAATTGAACTCTTTAAAGCAGATCTCACTCCAGAGTCTAATAAGTAGGTTCCTCACTTTGGCTACTTCTCTGAAGTGGGAAGAACCCAAGCAGGCGAAGCCATCATTTTTAACTGCAACACAATTCGCTTTTCTTCTAGTTGTATATGGATCCTGGTTTGATCACGTTTTAAGCTGGGAAGAGCACAGAAATGATAAAAACATTCTAATTATATTCTACGAAGAAATGAAGAAAGTAAGTCTTCCTTCGTGTTTCAACAATCAGAATTTAAATCAAGTTGAGTTAAAACAGAAACAATGAATTCTGCTTTCATCTTTCAGGGAATAAGTGTGGTGCTTTGATAAGAATTATACTGAATTAAAAAAATTTTTTTTCGTTTTGTGCTCAGGATTTTTCTAAAAGCTTAGAGAAAATAACTACTTTCCTTGGAATACATGTGAATGATAGTGAAATTAGTAAGATTGCTTGGAAAACATCATTCAGTGAAATGAAAAATAATTCCGTCGAAGAAAGCTGTGATCCTGGTCATACCATCTGCGCCCTCACCTCTGACAGGAACCTGGTGTTTAGGAAAGGTAAGCGGTGGGGGGAGATCCGGGGCTTCGTCTTGAGGCCTCTGTTTGGAGGTACAGTTGTCCTTCCATATTTTCTCACTGACCTCATGTCTGCATTTAGCCAGCTGCAGGTTGAAAATATCTGGAAAAAAAATGACTGTGCTGAACATATACAGACTTGTGTTGTTATTCCCTAAATACAGCATTATGACTATTTACATGGCATTTTCATTGTATTACATTTTATAAGTAATGTAGAGATGATTTAAAGTATATGGTGGATGCACTTAGGTTATAGGCAAAAACTATGCCGTTTTATATAAGCAGCTTTAGCTCCCGAGGACTCTGGTGTCTATCGCACGGGGAGTGGGGGGTGTCCTGTAGCCGGTCCTCCGTAGAGACACAGGCATGACTCCAGTGCCATATTTTATCTCTCATTTTGCCTTTGTAGTTTCTATACCTTGCACAATAATTGCACATTTTCACCCCCTAGCGAATATGTAGTAAATGAAATCTTGACTTGTGTTCTCTCCAAAATTGAGATTTCCATGCCCAATTAGAGCCGACCGGGAGGCAGGCATAGGAGTCCAACAAGGAGAAATGATAAAGCTGTTCGATGAACGTGCCTCAGGTCCGCAGCCTCACGTGTTTGCTAACACCTGACCCTGAATTATACAAAACACATGCACTTAGCTGCAGCCAACCAAGTGCAGCCCTCTCCCCTGTGGGGAGGTCACAAGAACGTGGCGGAGAGCTGGGCACACTACCGTTCTCTCCAGGAAAGAGAAAGGAGCTGACGAGTGTGGATGCTCTATTTCCCCAACACCCCCAACCAGCCAGCTCACCTCCAGAAGTAGGGAAGGAGTGGGGAGAAAAGCTGGTGGTGTTACCTAAGGGTGTTCTCAGCAAGGAAACACAAAGAGAAGAAAATAAACCTGCTGCACTAATTCTTCAGTAGGGTGCATGTAGCTGTAGAATTGTTCTGAAGTCTGTGCAAACTTTTACCCAGATGTAGGAGGAAAATGTTCTATAACTGGCGAGGCAAAATGTTCTACATTTAGGTACTCAGATTGCTCACCAGAAAACAAACATTTCCTGTAGTTCCCTTCTTTGGCCCACCTGAATATAATTTCCCTTAAAGAAAATATTTGCCAATTCATGTAAAACGGATATTGCCTCAACTTTGCAGATTATTTTCTAATTTGGTGGTTTACTTTCTGTTTCCTTACACTTGCAAAACTAGGGCTAGGAAGGAGGTGAGAATTCAATTCAGTAAATATTTGTTAGTAAAGTATTATTCAAACATTGGCATAATAGGAACTAATTATTGAATACGAAATATTGAATATTAGGAACTAATATTGAAACACAGCTTTTCCCATCAGAAGATCCTAATCTAGAAAGTTGTAGAAGGTATTAACAGCTATACTCAAGGCAGAAGCAAAAGTAACTAGGACCACATGCAAGGGAGAGACTCCTTCCCTTAGCAAATTAGGAGGCTGCAATACATCACATCCGGGACCAAAAGCATGAGAAATGTATCACTATGACGAGGGTGGAAAGTAATGGACTCCAGTGAGAGCAAGCACCAGAGCACCATGGAATGGGATAGTGGTCTCGTGTGGAGAGTCATGTAGGCGTGAAGCAGAATGAGGGAGATAGATGTTGGTGCTAGAAAGCAAATGGTTTGATGGACATTTTCTTTTTCCTGTTTGTTATTTTAAGAAGGTGCTAGAAATGCTCAGACCTGTGTGCTAGAAAATAATAGAGTCGGGGTGGAAAATTGATCGAACAGGGTAAAAGTGGGACAGAAAGACCAGTGAAGAGGTTCTTGTCATCATTCAGGTAAGAAACGTTGAGGGTCATGATGAGGACAGTGATGGAGGAGTCACTGTTGGGTGGCGCTCAGCTCAATCTAGAGACCAGCAGCAGGTTGTAGGATCAGGTAAGGTTGTGAAATGGCTGTGGGCCGAGTGGTAGAAGATGGGGTCCGGGAGATGCCGTGTGACATGCAGGGAAATGAAGGCACCCGAGGAGAGTCAAGACAAGAGATCAGGCAGAGTTAGGAGGAAAGGCAGGATCAAACATGACGGAGTGTTTATCATACGTGAATTCTGAGAGTGTGGCTTCCACAGCAGTTGGAATGGAAGCCAGGTGGGTTGACCAGACGGGAGGTGAAGAAGGGCAGCGGCAACAAGTGCCACTTTTCCAAGGGATTTGATGACAAGGACAGGAGCAAGAGGTCGTGGGGGCTTAAGGGCAGGATGGGGAGAGGGGATGAGGGAAGCAGAGGAACTTGGGAAAGGAAGGCTAATAAAGCACAGGAGAGAAACAGAAAAAGATCGAGAGACCCTGGTAAAGAGGAGAGTGATACATGAGGAAGTTCTGATGCTTGCTGGAGTCCAGTATTTTATCTCTGCCCTTTGAGATTTTGATTAGTAAAACAATCAATATTCTCACGTCTTAGCCTATGCACTTGTGAAATATTACTATACGGAAATGGAGCTCTTCTCTGACCTGCCATACTGTATAGCAACCCTGCAGATGTCCTCAGACGAAATCCTACCAACATCATTGAAACTAACAACATGACCTCTTATGCATTTAAATTCTATCTGGTGTGCCGGATCTAAACACAGAAGGTTAACAGTGGTAACATGTTCACTGACATTAGTCACCATGACTGCTTGTTAGGAAACCTGTTCTATATGAAGAGTTAAACTCAAGAAGGGGTCAACAGAGCCCATTCACTTCACTCTATTTTGGGTGGGAGGGGTGGGATCAGAGTCATGGATCCACACTCTGAAAAATAATCATTTCAGATAAACTACTAAAGTTGTTCCTTCAGACTCCTCGGCACCAGAGAACTTTAGTTTAGAGATGAGTTTGTGCCTGTAGTAGTCTGTAAGTCAGAATCAGTGCTGATGTTTTAGAAGGTGACAATGGGAACCACGCAGAGAAGGTGATGAGTAATGATACAAGTGTCAGAAGGCCAAGTCCATATTAGAAGTTGGGGGGAATTGCAGGAGTGTGGAAAGACATATGGGCAGGATGTGTGCTGCAATTTTGCTTACAACAGTAAATACCTAGAATGCACTTAAATGGGTACCAATCAGAATCCGGGTCACATCTATTCAGATATTGACTACGGAGTCATGGGAATCTTAGATAATTATATAACAATAGCTAGCATTTATTGAGTGCTTACTGTGGGACAGGCAAATTACTTGGTTATTCTCGCTTAAACACAA
Source organism: Hystrix cristata (assembly GCA_004026905.1). Classification (NCBI taxonomy): domain Eukaryota; kingdom Metazoa; phylum Chordata; class Mammalia; order Rodentia; family Hystricidae; genus Hystrix; species Hystrix cristata. The sequence goes on from PVJO010002582.1 coordinate 129,773, forward strand.
CAGTAGATATGAAGATGGTAGTCATGTTATCCACATTTTACAGACAATCAAGCGTCTAATAAAACATTCCAAATTCATAAAACCAAGGGGTGGTAGAGTCGAGATTTAAATTCAATAAATCTAATTTACTTGGGTTTTCTCTGTCTTTTAGAATAATTAAAGGTTTTTCAATTTTGTTTATCTTTTCAAAAAACTGATTCTTAGTTTTGTTGATGCGTTCTCTTGTTTCTCTGTTTCATTTGTTTCTGCTTCAATCTTTATTATTTCTTGTTCTAACTGCACACTTAGTGTTTTTCTAGTTTGTTGAGGTATAAAGTTAGGGGGTTTGTTTGAGATATTTCTTTTTTTAATGTAGGTATGTATCGCTACAAATCACCCTGTTTTGTACCGCTTTTGCTAGATCCTGTAAGTTGTTTTTCGTTGTTTTGTTTTTTGTCTCAATTTATTTTCCAATTTCCCTTTTGATTTCTTCTTTGAGCCATTAGTTGTTCATTTTCTACTGAACTCTGTTTTACTGTGGGTGTCTGTGTAGTAACATAGATGATCAAAATATAATATATGGAAAAAGCAGGTTATGATTTTGTGATTTTTAAAGGTTGTTTATATGGATATATTTGCTTGCAAAGAAAAACATCTGGAGAAATGCGTGCCAACAGATCTGCTAGCCATGTTAACTGAGTATATTTCCTTGATTTTTATCTTTTTTGTTGATATGTATGTTCTATAATCTATATGTACAACTCCTGTGTTACTTTAAATTTTATTTTGAAAAGAAAAAGTAAAAAGAACCCAGAGAACTAATCAGAAACTAAAAACAAAACCAGCAAACAAAATCAGATGAAGTGAAAGAGAATAACAGTACAGGTGAACTCATACAGAAGCTGGAAGGGAGAACTAGGAAAGACCAAAGAAAATTGATCAGGAGCAATAGCATTGCTCTCTCTGGGCAAGGCGTGTTGACCCCATGAAGGCAGCCATGTGTCCAAATTGGTGTGTTTTAGAGGCATCACCATCTTCTGACTCTGGGATCTTCTCTCAGGTCCTGGACTCTTTCCATTCCTTCTTGTCTCTCCCTCAAATAGAATTCCTCTTTGCTCAGTCTTGAATTCAGTGTTTTGGACCAGATATTGGGAACATCAAACATTCTTGCTTGTAATATATTTCTTTGCTTTAGGTGCATTGTCTGACATTTAAGTAAGACACGGGTATTTATTGAGCACCCGTTGGAAGCCGCTCAGCGTTGAATTGGAAACTGTAGGATTACACATAATTAATGCGTGACAGTCCCTAACTTGGAAGAGTTTATAAACTAACTGGAAAGAGAAGATATTAGAGAACAATATAAGACAGATTTAAATGTAGGCCTAAAATGATGTATCACTGGTTCCAGTATCTGGAGACCTACAGGGCTGAAACTTGAGGCCAGAAGTGGCAAAACATTATGAGGGGCAAGATCCAGAGTTGGGGTTTGGCAGATGGGAATAATGGAGTTGGAAAGGGCAGTTCTGAGGGGCTGACTGTGTAGTCAAGACTGAGAAAAGTGAGGTTGTATGATGGACTATATGAAATATATATTTCGTCACCAAACACCTTATGTTGAAATTTGGTCTTTCTGTTTCCAATTCTCCATTAGTAACCTTGTAAAATAAATTTCCTTAAAATGAAAGCAGTTATGCACCTCTGTGGCATGTTATCAACCCAGTTTCTGCTATGTGGGTGCCCAAGTAAGGAAATAAGTGAAAAATCATTATACCCATGTTAATTGATGGTTTTATTACATTTAGATTAGAATTACATTTAGATTAGAATTTTAATCTTCCTTTTTAAATACCTTTTTAATTGCACAAAGTAATATACAACCATTTCAGAAGAAAATCGAAGTGGATAAGTGAATGAAAAATAACCCTCCTTCATTTTATCATCAAGAGGTACCAACTACGCACATTTTATTATAAAGCTGACATTTCTTTTGTGAATACTATACACTTGAATTGGTTCTTGTCTGATACATTTCCAATTTTTCCAGGAGTGGTGGGTGATTGGATAAACTACTTTACTTCGAAGCAGAAGCGAGTATTCGATGAACTCTTCACAGAGAAAATGAAACACAGTGAGCTGGCGAGACTCTTGGAGGAGATCTCTTAATACAAATGGGAAATGAAACCAATTTTCATTTTCTACCATGCGGGACTTGGAGAATGTGTAAATATTTATCACCCCCGTGGAAAGCAGATACTGTATTTCTTTCAGTGAGATAGTTCATGGCTGTATCTAAGTGTCTTGTATGAGAGACTAGTATTACCATACTTGGGGACAGTAGAAAATTACAAGTATAAAGGAAGTATGTGGTTTTTGAATGGCTGAATTATATGTCTGTCTGTGGGATATGTGCAAGGCACAGACATTACTTTTATTGAGAAAGAGCACATTACTGTGGTGTTGCATAAGCCGCATGAATGTACAACAAAAGATTTGAGGGATTACCTAAAATAATAGCTATCTGAGAATTTGTTTTCTGCCTGTTTGGATAACTATGAGCTCTGGATCAACATCTTTATCTCAACATTCCCTGGTATCTGTGTAGAAATATTTTCCAATGAACATAACCTTACTAAAGTCAAAACACCTAACAGATTATGTAAAATGACCACATTCCAATATTCTGGTAAAAATGAAAAATGAAAAGATACTCTTTCACATAAACATGGGCTTGGCATTGCAATATTTTCTTTATCTTAATTTAGTTAAAATTATACATTTCTTTATTTTCCAATTTTAAAAAGTTTAATTTCTTTAAAGTGTTTATGATTCTTTATAGTATTTTGAATATGTATGCTTTGCTCCAGTATCATTTCCAACAGTAATCCAATCTCTATAATTCTCTCTTTCCTATAGTGAGTATTACTCTACAGCTTTAGCTTGGAGGACATTGTTATAACATTTCAGTGAACTCATTCAAGGATTATTATTATCCAAATGACAAATGCACAAATCATGTCCTATTGTTTAACTGTCATAATGTCTAACTCAAGGTTTAAAGGCAAATCAAAACTGTATGTTGTGTGTGACTCTGAGCTCTGAACTCAAAGCAATGGGTTGAGTTATTCAACCAAACACTTTTATTTTGTATCTAGGTGTATTGTGAATCTATATAAATTTTTATCAGAAATTATAAATGTAAATGTTTAGTGGCAATCCTGCAATCTTTGTATCAAGTATATAATAATTCGACAAGAAATTAGATCTTCATGACTCTTCTGTATGCTCATGTTTGTTACAAATAAAACATATTCCTTTCAATTTCATGGATTTTTTTCAAAATTAACATTTTGGGGGGTCTTGCATAACTTTTTTTTAATTTTTATTTTACGAAGAAATATAATATTTCATAACAAAATAATATGGGAATAACAATAGTCAATATGCTATGTATTGTTATCTTCAAAATAGTTACTCAAGTACAACATAAACCAAAAAGATTCTTACAAAAAAGAAACAAACAGATAACACAAAACTTTCTTCAACGAAGATAAACTAGTGACATAAGCGAAACAGATTAGCATACATATTAAAATATGTTTGAAACAACAGAATATATAATTTGGGGAAGTATTTGAACTTCTCCCTACTTCCTATTTCTCTCTCCTCTATTTTGCTGTTTAGAGATTTACTTAGACATCTCCCTTCCTCAAATGAATGAAGTTACTGCGTGACAAAGCAATTAAGTGTAATGTTAGTTGTCTTCATTTAACCATGTTGGAACTGAAGTCACATCTGATGTTGATGGTCAGGGAATGACAAAGCCACCTGAGGAAAGCAAAGGAAGTCTGATGAGGCTGGCAGAGGGGGAAAACAATTATAGGAGGGAGGAACCAAATTCCAAGACTCTATCTTTTCACTACATTAAAATAATAACTGTGGTCAAGAAAATTGAAGACTATTTGGTGACATTATAGTATACCATAGTATTGTAATATAAAAGGAAGAGACAAAAAGGAATAGATCATGGAAACTAGATTTTTGGCTAATTAACTTAGAGTGTCATTTATTTAGATATGAAGGCTTGATAAAATTACAGGGGACTAGAGGTACATGGATAAAGACTTCTGCTTTAGCCATGCTGTTTGAAATGTTTATTAGAAACTAGGAGGTTGGATATAAAAATCTCTCTGATGACTGTTGGGTTGTTCCCTGGGGCCATTGGGCGATTTAGGGAGGTGAGAAGATGTGGGAGTTTGAGTCCAAGTAGAAGATCAGCAGACAATGTGGAAAAGACCGTCTGTATGATGAGTGACCTGGGAATCTTGGATTTCTCTGTAGTGGCCGAGAGAGTCCAGAAACTAAATCAAGATGGACTGATCCTACTAGTCAGAGCATGAAGTAAATGCAGATGCTGGCCATTGTTTGGCTTGCTTCCATTAAAACAGTTTAATATTCCAAACTGTGTTTGATGAAAATTAACCTTAGTCATTCTTTCTTAATTTTCACAAAAACATTTTCATAACTAATTTTAAAATTCTCTTCCTTGTCAGTGTTTCTAGGATGCAAGTTTTGAAAATGTATTTTGTCAAAGCCTATTCTGTCCTAGGGAATTCCATACTGGCAAACAACACCCAAGAGTTGTGTCTCGGTGCCCACAAATACAGCACTACAGCCATTCCTCATTAATAACCAAGTTCAACTCCCTTGACTGAGTCTTTGCCTGAATTGGTCTCTAAATGAGGAATTGTATATAGTGTGTACATTACAATATTCAGAACAAAGAAGTGGTCAAAGGAAACTCCAACTGGATGACTTTGATTTATTTGCATAACTCTTGCTTGTAGTACTGTAATATATAACGGCATAAAACTATAGTACTGTACAGTACAATCAGCAAAAAATACAGTACTGTATAAACAAGGTGTACTATACAAGAAAAAGACATTGAGGCTCTATAAACAAGGTGTACAGAACAGTACAAACAAAAAGATGGGTTGTACGTCCAAGCTGCGGGTGGTAAATGTGAACGGCATAGCTTGGTATGTCAGAAGAGTTATTAAAGTGGCAGGTTGCCAAACAAGGAATATCTGTATACCTTTTCAATGTTTCTGTCATTAAGGAGGCCAAAGGAAAGCTAAAATATCTGTTAGTGATCACTTATTTTTTCTTTTACCTGCTATAAGTGGATATGATCAGGTACCATTGTACTCACTGGGCGTCTCTGTCTCACAGGAACGTTGTCCTGCCTGGCGTTAACTCACATGCGCTAGGTGTGCTTCTGCGTTTGCAGGACAGAGTAGGGTGGGAGAATGTACAACGCGATCGTGGTGAATGCTTTCCAGTCCTACTGCTTGTCTTTTTCCCATTTCCTGGATCTCTGGCCAGAGAGCACAAGCAGTCACCACTCTGGCTGGCCAGCTGGGCTTAAATCAGTGCTGGCAATTCTGGAGAAAGATCACCCTGCTGGGATTGTCCCCTTTTTAGAAGTTCGGATCCTTTCCCCTGAGCTCTGACCTCCCTCTTGCTTGTTCACTTCCGTGATTCTTACAGAACTATTTCACATGCATTTCTTCATTCAAAATGCCGCCCACTATTTCTCTCTTGATTCTTTTTGTCGCTTTTCTCCTACTCCCTTCATTTCTCTGCCCCACCTCTACTCCTTTGTAGTCAATGATTAACTGCTAAATCCCAAAAACTCTTTTCAGGTTTCATTAGTCAGCATTTTCTCACTCCCGAGCATTTGTCAGTGCCTGTGTATGATATTTCAGTCCATAATGCTTCGCACCAGTTTCACAGAAATCTGCTCTGATAATCCCTGCTCCTTGCCCTCCTTATCTCGTATTTCTCCTTCTTTGACTGTGCAATGACTAGTCTCTTATATTTTAATTCCCTACTCTTAGCCATTCGAACCTTGGAGTATTAGGTAAACGTCCATCTCCCATTCTGGCTTGTAATGTTCCTGCCAGTTAGAGTCCAGGTCCTACTCATTTTTGTCTTTTCCATCGCACACAGCCAGTACAGCACTCATAATAGATGTTTTAACAAATGTTGGTCGTGCATCGGGTTCGGGGACAGATGTAAATTCTACATCTTCCAGAAAACTCAGTTCCGATCCTGCAACCCACATCGATCCTATTTTTGTATTCCCCCAGTACTTCATGTCTGCCTTAGTCAATTCTGCTTTTTAACCTAATTGTATATTCCTTTCCACTGTTGCTTAATTTGTTCCACACTGTGCAAGTCTTTTCTTCCCAATTTTATTGCCAACTTACAGAGCGCTCGTAGGAAGATTCTTCAGGAACTGATGTGGTGTTTTGACCACTGAATTTGTTCAGTAAGTGTATGATTTAAGGATGAAGGAACACATTTCTGTCTCCTTATCTACTGGCTCAGCTTGTGGGTCCCTTAAGCATGAATGCTTAGTCATTTAGTTCTTTGCTTTTCTTCCACTTACAAATAAGTGATTCACAATATGCTATGGAGTCTTGCTTTTCAATATCCCTTAATCCATTCTTTTTAAAAAATTTATTTTGAACTGATACATGAAAACATTAAAATGGTACATATTAATGGGATAAAGTGTTATGGTTCAATACATGTCTACATTGTAATAGCAGCTCAAACAAACATATCTATCACTTCTTTATGACAAAAACATTCACAATCCCTTCTTCTAGCTTTACAGAATATATAATACACAATTGTTATCTATAATATCTTTTTAAAACTGATCCAAGTGTAGTGAAACACTTTCCTAATCCTCCTTCTAAGATGAAGATAGGCAAAGATCAACTGTAAATTGTAAGAATAGCACGTAGCCTCCACCTGCAGCATAAATAAACTTACTAGAGAGCCTTGTGGCGTTCACAAATGTGTGTGTTAGACTTTTATTTTTTGTAATATCTTTTTATAAGTAGTGTAAGACTATCAAATAGAAATACTCTTTGCACATTTAGAAAATACAAATTAAATTCATATAACAGAAAATCAGTGTTAAAGGGGAACGATGTTGCATTTAAATACTGTTCACATTATGTACTTTTACGTTAGTTTAATAAAAGGATTATTGCTCCTTTTTCTGATGCTCAGGTACAGGGCTAGATGGAAATTTTCTAAGAATCAGCACAGGAAATTTTTGGAAATGGCCCTTCTGGTGACTTTGGCTTAAGGGCTGTGTGATGCACGAGTCAGTGAGTCAGCATTCCGGCTAGCACCACAAGTAGCCAATTAGGAAGCCAATTACAGGCTAGCACTGTGTGCTTCATTTAGATAAGGACATTGGATTATTACCCTTCCAAAGCATAAGGATCATCATCTCAAGCTGTAACAGAGCAAATTTGGGTAAATAAATGTGAGCCGATTTTTATTCCTTTGTAATATTATCCTTACTATCACTATTAGTACATAGTTATAAGGGTTTACAAGTCATTAATTATTGAATGGCCGTCTTACTATTATCCCGGCATTCCAAAGGAAATTCTCAGTCTGTCAATAATAACAGAAGAATAAATATGAGCCAATCTACATGTATGATAAATAAGTATATGTATATTTTAAAAATTACGACTTCATCCAACTCAAATTTGCTATTTATTTCAATAGCGTATATTAATTTACATCAAATTTGGTTTCATAGAGATGGAGACTGTAGGAGATTCTTTAGAGATTCTCTGTTATATAGATTCCTCCTTCATTTTGTGAAATGTTCACAGTCACCGGGATCTCTCTGTATAAATGACAGCTGAGGGGAGGTAGTGGGAGAACATCTTTCTGATGACTTTAGGGAACTGATACATTTCTGAGTAATTGGCCCAAAGGAGTTTTAATTAAATAAATTACTGTGACCAGCTAAATCTTGGTAGGTACTACACAATTGAGCTAGAAAACAATATAAAGAAGATCATTTACTCCAGACGGAAATATTTTAAATCATCAGGTAAAAATACAAATTAACAATGTTAATATTAATTTTACTGAAAAGGCAATTCTGGCCAATTCAGTAAATACCTCGCCCTTCTTTTGTTTATATTATAAAGATCAATTTTATCCTGTTTTGGGAGAGTTCAGCTCATGATTTCAGCTCAGGTTTGTAAGGCTTTTATAGCCAGTGGTGTGAAGTAAAATTTCCCCTCTGAGATGCATAAAACCAAAATTGGAATCCCTTGAGTTCACTATAAAATGCAAATAAAACTGAGGCCCATAGGGTGACGAGGCTCTGGTGTCAAGCCTTGTCACAGTGCTTTTTCTAAGATGCCACTCAAGCAAAGGGCCAGGTACGCAGGAAGGACAACTGGTAAGCCTGCTGGGCGGGCCTCATTTGCTATCTATCCTGTTGTGGGCAGGAATCTTCTGGTCTCAATCGTAGGTTTTAGCTCTGTAGAGTTTGCACGGGTCCAAGTTCCTGCTATGAAACACAAGATACAAAATTCAAAGAAAGAAAACTTGGGCAGTTACATCTATTTCTGTAGGATGGGAGAATGCACAAAATGATCGCTGGTGTCTACCCACAGCTGTACATTGCCCACACCCTGAATTAGCTTCCTTGGGGACACTCCTCCCAGAGTTGGAAAGAATGAGGAATGTGGGTGCAGGGAGGATGGAAGAAACCACACACAAAGAGGCACATCATTTCCTCAGTCACGTCATACCCGATCTTTACTGTGAATTCCTTCTCTTCGCTATCAGTACCTCAGGCTCTCTGCTACCAGGCAGAAAAGGATTTCCACATGGGAAAATGAGCTCATTGTTTTTGCAGTTGATGGAGGGGGAATAGGGAGTTTAGCTCAGACTTCAGTTACTCTACCAAATCCTGGAAATACCAATGAATAAGTCAGACAGTGTTGGCTTTTTAAAGCTTTCATCCGGAAATAGAGGGACGACTACACAGGAGATGTGTAATGATAGAGCTCTGTGGACCTGAATCTTTGTGCGTGGGGTCAGGGATGGGGTCCAGGACAGAACCCCAGAGACTACAATTGGAAGGCAGTGGCATGTGGGTCCCAACTGTCATGGTGCAAGTGTACCCAGGGTGCCCACACAGTCAGTCAGGTCTCATCTTTTGCAGAATGTGACTCTCTGACCACACGGGTCAAGCATTAGGAAAGAGATCCTGGCTGAATTTGGTGGTCCCTAGATGGACCCCTCCAACTCAGCCCCTGACATGTGGTTCACACCCACCCTGTCTCTGGCTCCAGAAAACCAGGCACATTTTAATTCTGCCTAGAAAGGTATTATGCTAACTTAAATTTTTTTTTCCCTCGGCATTCCCTTCCCTGCCCTGCATTCTTATGCTTTAAGACAGTTTCTCAAAGTATGTTTTGGAGAATATCAGCATGAAAAATCAGTCACTTCTGAGACACTTGTTTAAATATTCAGCTGAAGAATTATTGCTCACGAACGGTGCATACCAACTCTGACCGTACATGAGAATCACAGGGGACGAAAGAAATTTTAGCACCCACTCTCTGAGCCCCACCTCCAAAAATTCTGATTCAATTGGTCTGGGTTAGTTCTGGCACCTGCATGTTTGAAAACTCCCTGCAGTGAGTCACTGAGCAGTCAGCATTGAGAACACCTGAGTCAGAGGAAGCCCTTGCAGAGGAGCAAGTGGGTGTCCAGAGCAGCGTGGGTGGGAGGAGAGCGCCCCAGGCCAGCTTGGTACTCTGGCAGCTTCCCAAGGTGAAGAGGGCGTGGCATGGTCTCCCGGCCTGCATTCCCTAGATTCTCTCCCGCTGCACCTCCCTCGCCAAATCACTCCTCTAGCAAGAGGATTCTCAAAATTCAGTGTGTGTGCATGTATATCACCGAATGGGATTTTATTCATCTGCAGATTTCTGGACCTTATCCCAGAAGTTCTGAGTAAGTAGCTCTGGGGTGAGGCTAGAATATTTATTTTAACAATTATCATATTTAGTGACTATTGTACGGGATTTTGATGCAGGTGGTAGAGGGAGCATACATTGCCAAAGGTGGAGTCTGTTGTCTTGGGAATGTCCTGGGCTTTCTACCTGGCGTCTGACCTTGGCAGTTATTAAACTCCTTGTGTCTTGATTTCCATATCTGTCTAAGAGAGGAAATAAAAGTATTTTTTAGAGGTTGTGGAGGTTTGAAAGAAGTTGAGATATACAGAGGCCATTTTAATGACTCGAGGTAGCCAGGTGCAGAGATGGGAGCTCTGGAAATACGTCTTTCTTTTTAGCGAGTTCTGGTTCGCTAATAAGGCAGTTGTTTTCACCTCTTCCCCCGCCACCCTTGCTCCGCTTCGCTATTCACTTAAGGCTCACTCCAACCTTGTTAGTAGCCTCATCCATGTGATTCGTTGTGAAGAAAGACTTATAAATACTGTATTGGGACTTTATAAAGAATTTCCTGTAGTGGATATTGATTTTTGCTGAAGGAAGCTTGAACAATGAAAACATGTTATTAAATCTCATTAGACTCTATTAGTTATTTCCCATCAGCTGGGGAAAACTCCACAGTTTTAAA